>VJMY01000647.1:0-41063 GCA_009869795.1 Neelides sp. FZ-2019 | reverse complement strand
TTATTATTTACATGCTTTTACAATATCATTATTTACATAATTTCATCAAAAATTATGATAATAAGGAGGAAAGGATGTAGAGATTGAAGAAGAGACAGAGTGCAAGTGACATCAGGTTGAGAGGAAAGTTTTTAGAGGTCAAAGTTGTTTGAGCTTTCCGAGGTCCGATAAGGGTCGACCGTAAGAGAACAACACTCGAACAAATATAGATTTCCTCACTGCACAACAATGAAGATGGAACGGAGCTTGTTTACCTACAACGAAGAAGGGTGTGTTGTAGAGGTTAGAAGATTCATTGGTTTCTCTAATGGGTCTGGATCGAGCTGGACAGACCACAAGGGAACAAGTCCTTGAAGAAGATTGGGGACCAAACGAGAGTCTTGTTAGGCAGGACGACTCTCAGTCCCTATTCTATAAAGTGGAATAAAAAAATCCATGAAGGACATTAGGACAGGCATGTAAAAGCAGTAGTCTCGTGTGTGTGCCTCATTCCTACAGTTTGATTGAGCCAAGTTGTGCGACGTGAAGAGAACTTCTCTCCTTTCACATAAGTATTTATCAATCCCATAGGAAAAGGTGCAGGACGAATAAACTGAGGCTTTCTGTGGGCTCTTCCGTATTTAACCCCCTTGTTATTAAACTCAGCAGTTTAATTATCAATTCATAATTCATTTCTAAATACTTCCTCCTCGTCATCAACGTTTGATTCAAGTCTCATTCAAGGAAATTAGTTGGCGGAACAACTTCCCCCTTCACAGCTTAAGTTGTAAGCAATGTATTCATTTTCTTAAGCTATATAGTATTAAAAATATGATTTAGTAAAATTCAGACTAAATATTATATTTAATGTGTGTAGAATAATAAAAAAGCAACTATTTTGTTTCAAACTATTTTGTAGACTTTACAATCGATTATTATATCAAGTTGCATTATTAACATTAAGTGAACCAAAAAGGCTCATGACTTTATAATAAAAGAAATTTGTTCCTAATAAATTTTCTAATAAACAATAAACAACCCATGTTAGTCTCTAGAACGCATTTACATTGTGCGACGTGGATGTTGGAACACAAAAGTTGAGGAAAAGTAAAGTTACAATGTGAGATAATCGGCGAGCTGTGTGGTGCATTAGAAAGCTCACGCAGGTGCTTGGCGAACTCGGCATTTTGTGAGAGATGAATCAGGGAGATCATTACGCTCATTTCAACACCTCTTAGGATCAATAAACAATGAAGGAATTTGGAAAAAGAGAAGTTAAATAACCTCGAAGACAGGAAGAGCAAATGAGAGCTGAAGAGGGAACGACCATGGCATTGATTGGTGAAGTTGTCAAACACCGCGATGGAACGAAGGGAGTTAAATATAACTCAATTCCACAAGATTGTCCATCACATTTCAATCCCACGACTCAATTCTTGAAAGATTTAAGAGATTAAACTCCTGTCTGACCCATATTCATCATACACCATTAGTTATTATTTATTAAGTTGTAAATGATTTCATATAGGAGATTACAAGACACGTATGGATAATAAGAAAGATTTATTCATAATGGCTTTATTAACCTAAAATTTTTCAGGGCAAGATGGTGCCAATTTTTTAAAAATCCTTGATCAATTTCAACGGTAGTTTATCTACTACTAACTGAATCACTTAATACTTATACCTTTCTTATACATATCTTATATACCTACTATTCAGTAGATGTTTAAAAAGTCTCAAGTATGCACACCTATAATATAACGACTTGTACAATTAACACAAATAAATAGAATCAGTTTATGAGATAGATTTGGTTATATAGCCATATAGTCAATATTTTTTACATTATACAATATAAATATCTATTATAGATCATAATTGGTTTATTCATGAAAGTACTATAGGTTTATTGAGAAAGGATATAAATGAAGGAAATTAATGGAATTTTGTTTTCATCAGAATTAACAGGAACTGAGCAAAAATGTCGGTTTTCAAAAGGAAACGAAATCAATTCTCGTCTTCAGTGATTAACGAAGTTGAGGCCCAAGGATTGTCTTATCTTTGCTTTGCCGAAGACGCCTCATGGTTCCAGGGAAATATCCAAACTGAGGATGAGTCTAACTACAGCATCTACGGAGAAAAAGCCAAGATTTCTCTGCTAGAACCCCCAACTTGCCTTGAGGAGAAAATCGTACAAGAAGAGTATTACAATGTGACGCTAATTGATCATTTCTCCGGTCTCAGTTACACGCTTCCTCAAATCGTGGTCAACAAGAGCGTTTTAGACTCCGACTCAGAGAACCTCGGGGATTCCAACCTGTTCACCTGCAAAGGAGGCAACGTTTCCTTCAGCATTGAAAATGTCTACCGTGGGCAGAGAGCTGACATGATCATTCAAAAATACCTTTGCTCCGCGAATCTCCTCAATCAGAAATGTCTCGTCTACTCGGGCCCAATGAGTATTTCCTTCGATGATGATTGGAAGAAAAATGAAAAAAGTTGGTGCCTTTAGATAAACCTGTGATGAATTAGCCTCGATCATTCTTACTTATTAAATAAGATTATGTATTATAAGATAGTACATATCTTTATAATTTTGGGATAAGTATCTAATAAAAGCTTATTTTGCCAATAAAAATAATGAATTATCATTGTGAAAGTGATATCCACAAGTTAATATTATCGGTATGCAGTTTAGTAAATTATATTATATTCAGTTAACAATATTTACAATTTAAAATTGTATAAGTTAAACAGAATATATTGGGTTTTAATGAACTATGACTTTTTCTTTTTTTATTATAATTTTAATAAAGCGATTATTTTGGAAATAGTCAAAAAATATTAATGTTCATTAAAATATAAGTGAATAAAATGTATCTATGCAATTTTATCTTTTGTTCCTTAAAATAATAAAGTAAAATGTTTTAAATTATTATAAGATATCTTTTTAATTTCGCTTTTTAATCAAAAATAGGAAGAGAAAGTGATTTTTATTATTTGCAATTTAATACTTTTCATTAATAGTTTAATATATTGGAACATTGGTAGAATTTGTATATTTTTTTTAAACAATGAGCATCGGCTGCTATCTGACATTCTATGGGGTATGCTCATAATTCTCATTTCAAGTTTATCGTATTAATTATTAAAAATTTATCATAATTTTAGTTAATCAAATTATGATAGTTTTCATAATAATCATGTTGGGATGAATATAGCCAATCTTTCTTGGAGCTTCCACATGGGGGCTTGTGAATATTTCTCATTACTTTTCTCCACCTCCGTTAGCCTATACATACCACTCATTTTGGTTCATACTCTGTCTAATCTCAAGCTTCTTTTGCATCATGTCTATAAGTAACACACATTTTCAATAAATGATTAATAACAATAAAAGTTGATTCTTAATCACTTTAATATATACATTATGTCAAGAAAAGGTTATGTCCACAAGCATGATGTATACTGAATAATGATTAATGAATCGAATAAGTCAATGTTAATGCGAATATTCTACATATTTAGTTGCATATTTGATTGAAAAATACCTAATTCTATCAAATGGAACACCGTTTACGACATTTCTGTATCAGACGCATTATCTTTTCACTTGGTTTGCACTTGTGATTGGATACCCATCTGTAAGTAATGATTCTAATGATATATTTATTAAATTAATTCTATTCTCGACTAACATTCCCAAAAATCTACTCACGATCAGTTCAATGACAAGAAAATTTTTCAATTATTAAGTCATTTCCTCAATACATTAAAACAGAAAGATCATTCGCTTCTAATTTATTCAAGTAATCTTGTATGTATTTTAAATTACAGCTCGTCACATTTTTCTACCGTATCTACTATCCACACTTCCTCAATCACGTACTCATTGCAAATAATTTAAAAAAATCTGATTATTAATATTCAATTGAAGATGGTAATTGTAAACAAGGATTAATCTTTAAAACTTTTTTTCTCATTTAGTTATTCTTTGGACTTGGACTACTTGTCATTGCAGGTTAATGTAATTATATTTCAATTAAATTTAATTGCGTATTCAAATGATATAGCTGATTTGCTTCATCACGGAAGAAACTAAAACAAGCATTTTGATCACGCAAATGTTGATCGCAGCTGTGGCCATTTCTCACTGTCACATCTGTACCTTGGCTGGGAATAGTGCTGGAATCATTGCTTCCTTTTTAATGGTGTTCAATGTCATGTCCATTTCCATCTCGACCTGCTACAACGTTCAAGGGGTCACTCCAAAAGAAACCTTAATGATTAGCATGCTCCTCGCGACTCTCTTCTTGGCCGGTGCAGTAAGAACCATGGGTAAGAGTCCAACTCCAGTAGATGGTCTGTTCAGCTACTGCAACACTCATCTTGAAAAATTTTTCGGAAATTTAGGAAAACCATTTACAAAGAAGCCCTAATTCAAAATGTCTTTCCAAAGACCAAATTAATTATAATCATAAAATTAATATTTTAAGATCCTGCAATGAGGCTCCAATGATACTCAATTTTAAATTCTTGTACTCTCCAATATTATATTTAGGCAATAAAATTAAAATATAGTCAATCAAGTCAATCATTGTAAGATTTTTTGTCTGTAATTTTTAAATAGAGTTACTTACTTTTATAGTATGCAATATAAATAGTTAAATCATGTTGAACAGAGGAATGCATAGTTTTAGGTTTTGAGACAAAATTTTATTTAATTTCTTCATGGTATATTAAAATTGTTTTATTGCACTCTGCCTTATCTAAACTAGATAAAGTAATCAACAAAAGTAAAAAGTAAGAAAAGACAAAGAGTGGCAAGGATGACTTTAAAATTGAAATGGTAAAAATTGTTTGTGATGATAATCCCTTTCATACTATGCTTGGATGAAGAAATAATTTTCACTTTGACTCGTTTCCCCATAATATTCGGAGATTTTTGGAGAAGGATTTGTTCGTAGAACTTGTTGTGGCCTACATAGTATTCCCCGTCATGAGAAGTTTCAGTCACAAGCACGTCATATATAAGTCCTTCTCTTTTGATATAATTTTCGTAAGATTGGAAGTATTCCGCAAGCTCTTTTGTTCTCTTTTTCACCTTAAAAATAAATTAAAATAAATTGGGAATATTTCAAAAGTAAAAAGTATTACTAATGACAATTTTACTTCTTGTGTTGAAACCCTTTTCATTTTCGACGCAGGAGTTCCAGGACGAGGATAGAATTGATTGATGAATAAAGTTGGAAAGTTATTCTTCTTGCAGACTTTCATAGTTTCTTGAAAATCGCTTGACGTTTCAGTTGGAAAGCCACAAATTATGTCAGTCGCAATCGTGCAGCCTGGTACCCTTATAACAAAAATTGTTATCTATTCCTGTTATATAATTTTGATAGAAAATAGGTAAGATCAACAAATCTTATGATTGCAAAAATATTATTATAATATTACTTTAATTGAAATGTATACCTAAAATAATAATAGGATTAACTCAAAAATAAATCTTTGTTTAAATGATGTTTACTTTTCTCTGAGAAAATCAACAATTTTTTGAAATTCGTCAACACAATATTCCCTTTTCATATCAGCAAGAACGGGATCACTACCAGATTGAATTGGTACATGGAGAAATGAATAGACTCGCGGATGAGCAAGAATCTTCGCCATTTCCTAAAAATATAAAATGGCTCATATTAAATATTTTTCTATTTCAAAGTTCGATATTTTTTATATGAAATGAAGCAAACATTACCTCTAAATGGTTTAGAATATAAGGCGGATTTGTCATTCCAATTCTCAACATACATTCATCAGGGATTATCTAAAAATTAGTTTATCCACTTTATCATATAAATATAATGTCAAAATATATTGAAATTTAGAACCAAATTACTTTCACAAACTCATTTAAAAGGACGGTGATGTCAAGTCCAAAATCAATACCCCAAGCACCCGTATCTTCTGAAGTCATCCAAATTTCTTTCACTCCTTCTTTAAAAGATTGTTCTGCTCTTTTTATAATTTCATCTAAAAATTAAAATTCAGATTGAAAAGGTTCTAGTGGATTTGGTCAATCTGGTTAACAAGTACTATTGTATAAATCATTGATTATACCCATTGGATAACTAGTCAATTCTCCTCTTGCATGCTTTGTCTTGCAATAAGTACAGTGGTTGAGACATCCGGTTGAAATCGGAATAATTTCAATGAGAGGATTCTTCCTAATTTTTGGAAGAGCCAGAGCATTCCCACCGAGTCGTTTCCCATTTACTTTCTTCTGTCCAAGAATTCGAACAGTATTTCCTTTGAGAGTTTCTTCAACAACTTCTACAATTCGATCGATTTGCTGAACGCCCACAATGCTCAAGCCCTCATGAAATAAAATTTTTAAAATACTTTAATATAATACAAATTATAAATAAGACAATTTAGAATTTTTTATATATGGCAAATGGCAAATAACAATAATATTAAGAACATGGTATACTTTTATATAATCATTTCTTGGTGCAGATTGGGCAACACAACCTGCAAGGACAAGTCCTTTATTTAAGCGTTGGCCTTCATTGATTTCATTTTTAAAATGTTGCTCTGCTGGGGCTTTAACAGTGCAGCTGTTGAGAAGCCATAAATCTGCTTCCTTTTTGTCATCTAATTTTATTCAACCTTTAATTAGACATCAACTAATATTTTCTATATAAAAACAATTGTCATTTCAGATTTTTTTTAGATCCGAACCAGTGAGATTAAAACCGTATGCCGATAAAAGTCCAGCCATGTATTCACTGTCAGAAGAGTTATGAGCACAACCCCAAGTTTTGCAAAATACTTTATAAGACTGAGGAACAAAGTCGTTTTTCTCAATCTCCCGTAATGACTCGCACTCAGTGTTTTCTGTATAAAATAATTTTCAATGTCGGTCCTTTTTAATATTAGACAAATAAACGTGATATACGTGTAGATATACTAATTATACAGTTAGTTAATAATAAAATAGGTTATTTAGTTATTTGTTTTAAAACAAACCTTCAAGTTCATTCTTCAGAGATTCTTCCTCGAAACGAAAACTTTTTTGTCGTACTCTCAATTTGACTCCGTTGACTCCATTGAGTCTTGGCTCCGGAACAGTAAATCCAATATCTTCAATATCCTCGATTCCATTTGATTCTCGTAGCAAAGGCTGTTTATGGTTGTTAATTTCAATGTCCCTTCCCATATTACTCGACAGCAAATTGATCGAAGAGATGAGCAATTAAACTCTCTCTAAAAAGAGAACTTTTAACAAATCTAATGGTACTTAATGGCATATTTTTAAAATGTTTCTTAATATAGAAGTAATTCATAATAGCAATGATTAGTTAATTGTGAGCTGAATAAGAATCCGAATCTCACCGATATGATAATGAGTTTGTCACGATCCAATTAAATAGGAGTTAAAGAGTTCCTCAACTAATAAACTCTTGTAGTTAAAACCTCAACTTTGATGAAAGCAAATGATTCAAATTGTGGAATATTTGAATTGGTAGATGCAGTGCCGCTAAACATTGCAAGTTTAGCAAGTCTATATTGACACATTGAGTTGGACTGGCAAAAGAAGCAAATCCTAAAGTGATATTAATTTATTTCTTTTTAAATGATATTTATTAAACCTTCATTGTAATTTTTATACTTTAAAAATCCAATTTATATAAGTTATATACAATTTTCTTATAGAACCTACTCGAGTAATTCAATTCAATCTCAACTGTTTCGTTTTCTGACTTCTGTTCGCTAGTTCATTAGGAAAGATGAGTGATAATAAAGAAATGGATAAAGAAAAGCGTGAGAAGTTGCTCAAGCTTAAAATGAAGCTTAAAGCGAAGAAAGAAAAAGAAAAGAATCGACCCAAGAGAGTGGCTGCTCTCGGGACTCCGGCCGATGATGTCGAACTTTTGAAAACCATGATAGCCAAGCTGAAGAGGAAAAGAGAAATTGTCAGTCCTGAAAACTCCGAAGTGGACAACGAGGATAAAAATATAGAAATCGACATTAAGGCCAAAGTAAAAGAAGAAGACGAAGCAGCGTTGATCAGAAAGAGGAAAATGAGGAAAAAGAAGGAATTGGCTAAAATAATCGCACGGCGGCTCAGTCCACGGAAATGCAATAGAGATAAGATAAAGCTGAGGGAGGCTGCCAATGCTGCTGAACAGTCAAATCCTCAGGTATAAAATGTTAATCATCTCTACATAGATAGTAATAATATTAATTACTTATAAAAATATTTACCCATTAGCATTAGGTATTATGCATACGATGTTAGAATGTTATTTGTTGTTATTAAAATTAAATAATATAATAAATTCCTCCTTTTTTATTATTTAGGAAGAGATGGCCAAGATAAATGAAGGGCTTGTTAAGCGACAAAATATGAAATTCGTTGAATTGGATCGGGACTATTATAGTTACCGACTGGACGACATTGTATCTACAGATGTAAGAGGTCAAACCTATTTCGCTCAAATCAAAGGCTTCTTTACGAATGCATTGGGTAAAAAGTTCCTGAAAGTTCGATGGCTCAGTCCAAAGAAAAATAATTTTACTATGCTTTCGACAATCCTATTGAAAAATTTCAATCGCTTTCATTTCGTAGAAGGTAAGAAAAATATTTAGTAGTATTAAATATTATCCTGTAGGAATATATTATTTAATACTAACTTGAGCTAATGTGAAAATTACATTTCAATATGCCAAAATGATTATTTATTTAAACAACTAATTATTTTATTAACAATTTTTAGGCCCTGAAGATCTCTTCACTATTGACCTCAACATGTTTAGATATGTTGGGAGTCCCAATGAATGTATTATTTCAAAAAATTGAATTCTCGTGTATGTTTAATGAGATATATACATTCGAATAGAAATTGAAATGATCATATTATCGTGTAGCCGATATAAAATGTCAATTATAGTATTTAAACATCTATTTGTACGTGTATTATTAATATTAGTATTTATATTTATATGCTAACTAATAATTTATCACCCCGTCATCGTCTGAATCATCCGAACTTTGATCGAAATCTTTTCTAAATTCCTCGTCGTCTAAACCTGCTGCTTCTCCAATGATTGATTTGATTTCTTCTGCAAGCTCATCCTTGTGCATTTTTCGTTCAACGTCGATTGATGCCAGACGTCTCTTTGTACTAATCTTTCTTTGAGTTTCTACCATGGCTTCGCTAAGCTCTTCATCAGTGTCACTGATCTGTTCAATCTCCTCCTGAGTCGGTCTGATATTCAGCTCATCGAGAGCACGCGAAGTGGCGAGATTGAGATCCACGTTCATTTGTTTTGTCTCTTCACCTTCTCCTCTTTTTGCCTTTTTCAATAACTCGCCGTCTACCAGCAGCTTGAGTTGAACAAGGATTGGATGAAGGTTAGACAAGGCATTCAGTTCGTCCTTATTCCCGGATATTTCGTAAAGGCCGATAAGGTCATAAATTTCTGAGACCATGTCTAGTTCTTTTTCAATGTTATCCATCTATAATTTATTTGCCAACATTGATTTTAAACTAATATTTATCTTTATTGGTTTACAATCATAAATCCAAGAACTGAATGCAACAAGATTTATTTCACAAAGTTATGTTTTTTTAAACCTCTTTTTTATGAATTTCCTTTAGTATTTCGTGTCTTAGCTTTATTTCGTTCTCAGTCTTGGGTTGTGATTTTACGATGTTAAGGAATTCCATCATTTTTTCATGCAGAATTGCCACGCACTTTGCGCCATAACTATACATTTGTACTTACAATTAGGTATTAAAACTTAATTTTAATCTTAACTTTTCTAATGTAATTACAGTTTTTAGAATTAAAATTAGAATCTTTATTTTAGTATGAATGGTGAAATATATCGATTGAAATTGAAACTTAAAATTCAATTAAATGTAATTTTTAATGCCATGAGTAAATCATTTTAATATTTCAATTGACTCATTGATTCTTTACCGGGGAAGTGCTTCGTTAATTGCTTCAATATACTTTGTAACACTTGGATAAGCATTTGCTCTCATCAGGGAATTTGTCACTTTGAAGATTCCAACATTATTTTCATCTTCTATATTTTTAATAATCTCCATTTCACTATGAAATCTCTCTAGGAGCATTGTGAAAACACGAACGTCTAATATGTTATTTAGTATATAAGTATTTAAGGACAATTTCCTTTATAATTATTTTACACAAATCAGGCATTACATTAGATTATGAGTGAAATAAAATACTAATAACTATGTTTTAATTTTAAGAAATTACCAGTTTCTCTTTCAATATCTTCAACTTTGATCTTTTCATTTTGATGACAAAATTCCCTGATATGAGAGAATGTTTCGGCATAGTGAGAACAAGAATTGACAGAATGATGGAATATTAAATCTACGATTTCTTTAACCTGTGAAATTAATATTATTGCATTAGACTAATAACTAGGTATTAGTTAAATAGGCCTTGACTATAAGCTATAAAAATTAATTTTATGCTAATGCAATTTTTGACCCACAATTGGCATATTATTGTTTGTCGATAAAAGAAATTCAATACTCGGTCCTGGCCCGCACGTTTTTTCTTCTAAATGTCCATTTATAATTGGCCTGTTCATTTCAATACAAAAGTTTCGATAGTGTTTGATTCAATTATATAAATTAATAATATTTGAATTTGTAAGCATTGGAAGATTTGAACTGTTAAAGCAAAGGTAATTAAGATAATGGATTAAGTAACTGAGTAAACGGATTGAAAGCTTCATTTGGGAGTAAATTGGGATAAGTCATGATTGTTTTTCTCCAAGCTCCAAACAAGTGTTTGATTTCATTTTGAAATAAAAGAGTCGAAGGGTTGAAACTCATCGCTTCAATGGGATCCGCCTCTATGCCCCAACTCACGCCAATTTCAAAGAAAGGCTTGGTTGGAATCACCGTTACATTTGTTCCTCCCTTTTCATATTTTTTAATTGCATTTCTCAATTGATAATTTGAAAACATATTAAATTTTAAAGTAATTTACACTAGACAAGTTGT
This sequence comes from Neelides sp. FZ-2019, assembly GCA_009869795.1. Classification (NCBI taxonomy): domain Eukaryota; kingdom Metazoa; phylum Arthropoda; class Collembola; order Neelipleona; family Neelidae; genus Neelides; species Neelides sp. FZ-2019. The sequence continues at coordinate 30,024 of VJMY01000647.1, read as the reverse complement.
GAAGCTTAAGAGCTTCAAGCATCGGTCCATGTTTCGGTGGTGGGATGTTCTCTTCAACGTTCAATTTTATCCGTTCGTCCAAGTCAATCAGAAATGAAATGATCGAGTTATTCAATAAAGAGTTATACGCTTGTTGAATGTGATAGTCGATCAAATGAATAAAACTGTTCAATAAATAAATGAAATTACTATAAAATTTAATTTCAACGGATTACATTATAATGCATTAAAGTTTATTGCAAGTTTTTTTTACTTTGTGAGTTTCATGCAGAGACGTTTTTTCCTAGCACACTGGGAAAAGCTTAGCCATTGACCGGGATAGTCGTAAATGTGAGAAGGAAGAAATCGTGTGAGTTCAATTGGCTCTATTAGAACAAACAATGATGGGAAATTATAAAACATTACTTTAATCAAATTAGTCAATTAAAAATTTAATTCAGATTTACGTTCTGCAGACTTGCTCGAGTACTTTTTCTCTTCTTCATATTCATCAGGGGAAAATCCGGATTCAATGAGACATGTTCGACAAGCTGTAAAGATGATTATAGTTAATTGTTCGTTGTTTATATCTAGGAAAAATATTGCTATTTTACCAGAATATGTCATTTCGATGACCATTGCCTCAAACTGCCTAAGCCTTACAAGGATGTCGTCCGATCTATGTTTTTGTTGAGTGGTGAAATCTTTCAATGCATATGTCGTATTGTGTTTAACGGTTATAAATCTCATTGAGGCTATCTAATAATTGCAAAAAGTACAAACTAGAGATTTGTTTTGTGGTAATTCATTATTTTTGATTCCATTTAAAGGTTTTGAGGATAATCAATAAATCATTAAAATAAAATAACTAAAAAGCAACCTTTTCGCACATCCTGAGAATTTTTCCAAGCATCTTTCGGAGTGGACGTCTCGTGACAAAGAGAATTTCTTCTAATTTTTCTTTGATTGCTTTTAGCTTGACATATCTAACGTTGTAGTGCCATTGATAAATGGCTTTCCACAATTTGTATTTTTTGAAAAAGTGAAGCTAATTAAATTACATAATTATTTATTAAAAATATCAATAAGTTAACATTGGATTGACATTGTTTCTGAAAATGCTAAGAACCTTTCTCAGACGATCGAAAATATGCATTTGTCTTTCATAATCGTACAGAGACGTAAATTCAGCATAGCCTTTTGAAAACAGCATAACGCCATATTTACTCAATGTCAAGTAGGTTGAATTAGCAACGTCTCTGAACTTAACGACCCTATAAATTTTGGAATATATGTAGTCATGCAACCAAAATTGTAACTTATGCGGCTTAAAGTAATTGTTTAGAAAATAATCATTTAAGCAGCTTAAAATTAAATATGCAGCTCAAATGGTAAAATCGTCGGCCAAATTCTTTATTGACCAAATAAGTTTAAATAAGTAAAAAATAAATAAGTAACAAGTTAAAATCTTAATATTATAATACTTATAACAATAATAATTTATATATGTTATAACAATATATAAATGCATTATAAAGTGAGAGCACGTCCTATTTTCGCAGGTCTTCCTCTTTTTCTATTTGTCCTATTGGAGTGGTTTATCAAGGGGAGGAAAAACAATAATCTTCATTCGGATTGCCAGTCCAACAATATGTTTGCATGTGTATTCTTTTGCAAAAGCCATGCAAGTACATGTAGAATCCGAAATATTGTTATGAAGATTAATTTTCCATATATTCGTATGGGATTTCCAATAACTATCAAAACTTTTCCATTGACATTGTTGATGACTAATGATATACTTCTTTAAAAATGTAGGATTAATTGGGGGTTTACCCTTAGCAGAAACATAATAACTAGTATACACATCAGATGAATTAGAGCTGAAATCGGTCAAAATCTTAATATTTAGTACTTTAAAACTTTATCTCATGAGCCACTTACGTTTTACATGTTGTTTAGTAAAAAAAATTATTTAGCCGATTTTACCATTTGAGCTGCATATTTAATTATTTTAAGCTGCTTAAATGATTATTTTCTAAACAATTATTTTAAGCCGCATAAGTTACAATTTTGGCTGCACGATTGATTATATACCATAAATTTTATTTTATTGCTCATAATATTGATTGGTTTTACTTGAATAAGCTTCTCGTTTCCGTAATTTTTAGAAATGAAAATATGCATTTATACTACCTACTATACGACTTAAATTAATACAAGTACTTGACTGAGTATGGGTTGAAATGCGGATGATTTATGGGCTTTGCATAAGTGAGAATGATGTATTCGTTGTAAGGAGCTTCCATGATCTTCCTGGAAAGGAGAATAAACTGAGCTTTGGTGAGAGCCACGTTCTCCTTAATGCCCCACAGCTTTGAAATATTCAATTGTTTTTTGACCAAATCTCCAGGTGGAAGACATTCTGGATTTCCCTGAGTACGATCTATGCATTTTACAAATCCGGAGATCTTTCTCATGTACGAGTATTTTTCTTGCAATGACGGTTTTGTAACAAGTTCCTCTCGTAAATCTACGTAAATAGACACAAAATTTCATAAAGGGAATTTTTACTAACTTTTAAATTTGTATCTCAAATTCATTAAATAATACTTAATTAAATAATTCTAAACAGGTTATCTTATTCAGTTAATTGATATTCCCTTTTACGCTCTTTTACGATTAGTGTTTGGCTGATTGAGTTCTTGCGTCCGATTATGTATAATTTAAAAGCTATTATACAATTTATACCTATTATACATTTGAATTACTTGAAATTTTATGAGTTATTGAAATATCAGAATCATAATTCTCCTCCTCTCTCTCCTTATTGCGCTCTGCGTTTTTCACGATCTTTATATCGAAAATCAAATCATAAATAAATACTATTTATTATAGTAGTAGTATAAATTTCACCTCATCATCATCAACAATGATAATGACGTCTTCCAATTCTTCTTTCTCCATTTCAGATGAATCTGGATTCTCATTTTTCTTCTCTCGTGCTTCACGTGCCGCAACTTCCAGCCTCTTTTGCTCTTCTTTCCTTTGAACTTCAGCTCGCTTTCGAGCTTTTGAATTTTCCGTAAATAACTTCACTAAAGGAGGCCTTACAATCCTAAAGAAATTCAACTCCTTGATTAAAAATTAATTGCGTTTCAATATCTAAATACCTTATTATGTATAAATGCAATTAATAAGAACAAACTCTTCATGATAAGGCCGCGGTCCATGAAACAGAATCCGATTCTTGACGAAGGTCTTTGCAGCTATTTGTTTCCCTTTAATTGGATGAAGACGGTGATGACAATTATGGAACTCTTCAGGTTTCAGATTCACCGGCATGCCAAGTTCAAGGTTCATAGCTCCAGAGGCAGCGTCAAGCAAAATTTTCTCTTCCAGATCTTGCATGTTGACATTACTTGCCTCTGCTTGTCTTCTGTAATATGACATTGATCTTGAGGCTATCTTGGTTATAGAGGATGCTTGACTGGGCCTTCTTGAGATGAGTGTGGGTGTCATATTAGCAAAATATGTTCCATCATTTTCGTTTACTAGTCCTAAGCTTTCTATAGTTGGCTGAGGTTTAGAAAGATTCTGATTGAATTGAACGGTTTTCCTTCTTTCTTGCCCTTGATATTCCTCTTCGACTCCTAAACCTCTGAACATGGAGAATTTGTCAAAAACGGAGATTCGCTTGTGGGCTTTGTAAACCTCGTTCATGTATTTGTCAGGCCCAAATTTCTGGGTCATTTTAACAAGGATTCCACTTTGAAGCTCTTTAGGCGGAGCCATTTTGATTGATTTATTCAAATAAAATTACTCTTTGGTTTATGTACTCAATTCTAATCACTTAAAATTAGAGTTGATGAAATGTTTAAGATTTATTTATTATCATGTGTATAACAAAAAGCAAATTATTTTTAATTGGGCATTTTATTTGATATTTTATTGAAGAATTTCTATATCAATTAATTTCAAATGCATAATATTATAAGAATAATAAGAGGTGCAAGAGTTTCAAAAGGTTTATAGTAAGTAATAAAATCGTCGTCGTTCCTTTGCTTAATCCAGATATATTTAGTTTTTATGAATAATTCAATATGTGAATCAACATGAATTTAAGGGATTCTCATGATGAATCTCCAAACTATTAAAATAACATAAATATTTAATTGTTCTTTAATAATTTATGAATAATTAAGTTCATGTTAATAAACTTTCAGAAGTATGATAATCCAAACCCTTTAAAATATTCGTTGAAAACAAAAGTTCTTCCTTCTTCTCCAAGATCAAGCGCTTGAATTTCTTCCATCTCCTCATGGGTCAATTCAAAATCATGAATCTTTAATAGATTTTTAAGCAATTTATATCTCATCTGAATTTCTTGTTATATCAAATGAAGATTTGAATCTCATACATTATAATTGGATATTATATTCTCCTTGTTGGAGCTCTTAGGAATAACAATGATTCCACAGGTTGTAAGGAAGGCAAGCATGATTTGAGCACAAGTTTTCTTATGTCTTTCAGCAATTCTCATTATAATTTCATTAGAAAATAAATTTGGCATTCCCTTCGATGGTCTTCATTTAAATATAATATTACAATTATACATTCTATATTATTTGACACTCGTATTTTTCATATCTCACATTTTTATGAATTGAATGCAAAATACAAATATTTAGATTGATTAGATTTTATTACACGAAATGTGATTTTCGATTCAAAGACCCAAGAGGAGCGTAACCAGCAACAGCAATGTGATGTTCAAGGCAAAAGTTCCTCAAAGGTTTTTGTTGAAAAGAAACATGAAGTTCAACCTGGAAAAAGTTTAATTTCCTCTTATTATCTTTTCGCTATGTATTTCTCATATAAATAACGAATGCAGACTTGGTTGACTGCAGGTTGAATATCAGCAACATTCAGAATTTTTCTCATTTGAGCGATATTGAAATTGGATAATCCAATGAATTTGGCTTTTCCTGAACGAACAACTTTCTCCATTGCTAAACAAGAGAAAGAAAGGGTAACAAGTCAGTTCGCCCCAAATTAATGTTTATCATTTCACCCCAATTCGATAATTATTTTTAATAAATATTTATAAAGTCTAAAGTAAATTATTTATTTTCTCAGTCAAACCTTTCCAAATCAATTGAAGATCAGTTGAGAGATCAAATATAAGATTTCCATATTCATCTTTTGGAAAATAATTACGATCAGATACATATTGAAAGCCAACTGGAAAATGAATGAGGTAAAGGTCTACATAATCAAGTTGTAGATTTGTAAGAGAAAGATCCAGAAAATGTTCTACTTTAGCAGGATGATTTCCAATGCTAGGAAGCTAATAAAGATTTGTATTTTAAGCATGTTAAATACGTACTTGTATTTAACAATAGAAATGATCCCTATAAACATAAAATTCAATCGAACGAATAAAGTATACATTTCTAATACTTTTGTTGTAATGAACAATTCTTCTCTTTGGACCATTTGAGAGTCAATACATTTCTTAAGAGCATTTCCAAGTTCCAATTCATTCCCGTATAAAAAGCCAGAATCAAAATGTCTATAGCCGACACGAATTGCCTCAATTATCACGTTTTCCATTTCATCTCTTGTAATCTAATAAATTATTGAGTGCTATATGATTTAAAGCCAAACTTATAATTATGAAAATGTAATTGTCGTCTTACTTTAACATTTATAAATTAAAGGAAGAATTATTAAAGAAAACTTTTGTAATTATATATAATTAATAATTAATTAAAAATTACCGATCCAGTTCCAAGACCCAATATGGGCATTTTCTCACCATTGAATAATTTTAAGCTTTTCATTTTCAATTCGAGACGAAAAGGTCAAATGAAGAGTAATGATTCATTACTAATGAATAAAGAAGGTTGCGTAAATTGTAAAGCTGATTTGCTTCCCACTTCCACCCTCATTGGAATTGTGTCACCCCACGGTGCAACGGAGTTGTTTACATGCAAATGTGCCCACTGTGTCGCCTTTGTCGCACACATCTCATTTAATGAAATGTGGAAACGAAGATGAAATGAGTGAAAATGAACTTAAGCAGATAATTAATGAGTTTTAGCTTGACTACATTTCTACACTATTTTCCCTTTTCATCTCCTTCAAAAGGCTTCGAGTATTCGAGTTGATTAATTAAACAGAAAATTTATTAATGATCACTTTTGTCTTTTAGTTCATTAATTTATTCTATTTATCATACTAAAAGCTCACTTTTGGGTAGCATTTACTTATGCTATTATTTAAAATCATGTTTTTAACAGTAGCTACTAATAAACTTTTCAATTTTGAGTTCGTATTTAATTTTTATATGATAAAGGAATTACTTACATTCGAGATTATTAATATTTTAAAATGGGATTTTTTTATTTCATTTTTATAAAACGTTGCTTTCCCCTATAAGAAAGGGGTAAATAACAAAAGCTTTCAATCTTTCAAGCTTCCAACTTCATTAAAATAAAGAATCGAAAATTCAATTGAAAGAGATTTAAATTCAATTGCTCAAGTTTCTCTTCCCTCGCGTGGTAAAGTGGATCAGTTAAAAGGATAAGAATGGATGAGAATAAAGGTCTTTCCATTTGTTTGATGAAATTGCGCATGAAATGAATTCCATTTCCACTCGTTCTCGCTCATGGAGGATTACATACTTATGAACGGAACGGCTTGCCTTGAGTAAGAATTCAAAATTTCAACCGAAAACATGTCAATTCTCCTCAGACTTTTATTTTTATCAGTTATCTCAAGTGCTTTAATAGTAAAAGCCGAGAAATTAACTTTAAAAGAAGATCTTGATGAATATAACGCTGAGCTTTTAAAGTTTGAACATGCCAAGGCTCTCGTTTCGTGGAACATGAGTCTTTATCCGGATGAAAATTTCATTGGTCTGATTCTGATTAAGCTATCTAAATAAAATTATTCCAATAATTCAATCTAAATATCACAAGATTTAATGTTTAAATTTTATTTAAGCTATAAATGAAGAAATCACAATTAAGAAAAATCTCTGGAACAACAATTGGTGTAAGAAATTGGCAAATAAGGAATTTGAGTCTCCGGATGAAATGAGACAAGTTTATCTTGTTTGCCGTGGCCCAAGATTCACATCCTATCAATTAAGGTATAAATTTTTTACATGTCTAAAATAGAATTGCAATCACATTCATGTAAAATTCATCATTTTTAATCATTGGAACATTTCATAGTAATTTACTTGCTGCACTCACGAAAATGTTCCAAACTTACACTTCAACCAGAGTTTGCATTCGCAATCATTGCATGAAAATGGAACCTGAATTAAATCGGTTTATGGAAGAAGTTCGCGATGAAAGACTGTTGAGAGAAGCTTGGATCAAATGGCATAAGATTGTTGGAACCTCAGTGAGGCCAAATTACATTTATTTAGTCAAAATGCTCAATTCCGGTGCAAGAGGGGCAGGTGAGATTGACTTTTATTTAATGTAAATATTTGACGTAAATTGACCTTACACTAATTAGTTAACTTGTTCAGATAAAAATTGATTGTTCAATTGATGGAATTTGTATTATCAGGATATGAAAATGCTGGTCTTTTGTGGAGAAATGAAACGGAGATTCCTAATTTGAAGGCTCTGGCCCTTCGACTTCATTCAGAAGTTGATTATCTTTACAAACTTCTTCATTCTTATGTCAGGTTTCGAATTTCTCAATTTTACGGACTCAAGCTTATCGATGGAATTCCAGCTCACCTTCTCGGTATCCCATTCCTCTTTTTAATTGACTTCCCATGAAAAACGTCTTTTGACATTATAGGAAATATGTGGTCTCAGAAATGGGATGGGCTTTTTTCAATAATTTTTCCTGAAGAATCCCATTCGGCTCATGATGCTATTGTAAAGGAGCATCTCCCTCCGAACGCAACGGTTATTGACATGGTTAAGTCTGCTGAACAATTTTTTGTTTCTATGGGTAATTCACTCCGATATTTAAACTACTTTAGTAATTTTATTCTCTCATGTCATCTTTTCTAACGTCGATCAGTTATAGTCCGTTTGTCCGTACTTTATCATAAATGTAATGATTTATTTAACTTGCGCTCGAACAATAAAAAAATTAAAAAGATGATCTATTTAGGTTTTCCAAAACTCCCTGAACATTTTTACGAAAAATCTCATTTCACTGAACAGAATCAAAACCAAAATTGTCACGGAACTTCTGCGAATATGTTTGGACAGGATGATTATCGGGTCATTATGTGCAGTGAGATGAAAGACGAAGATTTTATAACAATTCATCATGAACTTGGTCATATTTATTATTTCATGGCGTACAAAAATCTCCCTACTTTGTACCAGGTTTCATAAATTTTTTAAATATAGATTTAATCAATATAACCTAACTATTAATCAATTTTAATGACACTTTCCATTTAATTATAAAAGAATTTGAAATTGAATGTATTTTGAAGGATGGAGCAAATTCGGCTTTTCATGAGTATGAATGCAACAATAAGTTTTCTTTACAAATAACAACAGTTTTGATTAAAAATGAAGTTTTAAACAGTTTTTCATCAATAAGGTCTGTGGGAGACTCAATCACTTATTCGCTACAAAAGAGAAATCTTAAGAGTTTGATGAGAATTGCTCTTGCGAAATTGCCACAAATTGCTTTTGGACTTGTTGTTGATCTTTGGCGTTGGACGATCTTTGAAGAGGAAAACTCCGCAGATGAATGGAATGAGATTTGGTGGGAGTTGAATTACAAATATTTAGGGGTGATTCGACCAAGGTCAAAATTATAATTATTTCTTGTTTAGAAAAGTATAACCATTTTCTAATATTCTATATAAGTTATTTGTAATTGAATACTTGAGTAATTTTTAGGGGATACGAAACTGATGGATTTGATGCTGCTGGAAAGTTTCACATAATTGATAACATGCCGTACATTCGTTACTTTTTGGCCAGCTTTCTCCAGATCCAATTTTACGAAGCAATGTGCAAAGGAGAATTCTGTGACTTGCGCTCAAATAAGTGGGCAGGAGACAATTTATGGTAAAACTCTATTTACCTATAATAAAAATAATGAGTGACAATAATGTGAAAATGCTTAATTAATAATGTTTCTTACTATGATTACATACCAAGTTTTTCTATTTCTAAGTAAATATTTATGCAGTTGTCTGAGTTGTTTAAATTTAGAATGTAAGTCAATATGGTTCTGGATAAATTCCATTTTCATTTGATCAGGAAAATGATGGAAAAAGGATCATCTCAACATTGGTCAAAAACACTTAAAGAATTCGTTGGAACTTCTGAAATTGAGTCGAAATCTCTCCTACGATTCTTTGAACCTTTAAAAGTTTGGCTTGAAGAACAAATGATTGAGCAAAATTTGAAAATTGGATGGGGAAGATGAAATATACATGTGTTAAATGTTAAATGATTACTAATTAGTAACATTACCTAATCCTATACCACTTAAAGATGTTAGACACAAAATGAAAATTAAAAAAAATTATTAGAAACATTTAATAGGCCTGTATTCAAAATGCAACATGTCAAAATAGCTTAATGTATGAGAGTTTGAAAATTAAACGGTAGAAGGATTCTATATTCAAAATATACTCTCTTGTTCTTGACACACACAGGAATCAAATCACGGGATTTATATTAGTCGATGGCTGATTTCGTACATTGACAACCATTTCTCTGGTTCTCACTTTTTATAGTCATAGATTGCGAACATTGAAAATATTAAAATTAATGCAAATATAACAATGCAGCGTTGAATTTTAGGACAACTCGTAGACGCCTTACTCATTGCGGGGACATTGCAGGGTAAACTATAGCGAAGATTCCCTTTAATATAATCAATTGAAGGTTTCTTCCCATAGTCAGCGACAACTCTGAAAAGATTTTCTGTATCTGTATATTTCCAGATATAGTTTTCGGCAACTTTTACATATGTATACAAGTCTTATAAGACTTCTTATTTATTCCTTCCATAAAGTTCCATATAGAAGGATGATGTCCAGATAGAAGGGCTAATAATTCACAAACAAGCCCTTCACAATTATTATTCGTTCGAGCCCAGCCTTGTGCTACAGCGGCAAATACATTCCAGGTTGTATGCTCATAAAATACCCTACGCCTTTATGCCGATATTTTAGTCTCAATCCAGATTTATTCATAATATTGCAAAAAAGATTTCAGAATAGTTGCATTTTCAGCAAAAAATGGGCTATTTATTATAATTTCGTAAGTCTCAATTACGTCCTAAACAAGAACAAAAGACAACGCTCCTAAATACTTTATATGAAATCTAAAATAGTACTAATTTAGACACTTCTGTCTTTTTGAATATTGTCCCATAAACATTGCATATAATCGAAATAACAAAATTGTTGCTTCGTGTTTGGAAAACGAATGTGAAAGAATTAGATTGAAGCCAGTCATAATTATCGAGGGATTTAAATCTGGTGCTTCCGAAAACAAGATCGTGTCTGGCTTCATCTTTATTTGTTATTAGTTCAAATACTAATGATAGAGCAACATCGTTCATCAATCCATGCACAACATATAATTGTTTAATTAGTCTAGGAGCTGATTTGAAATTATTGTCAGTTAACTGATGAAATTGTCCCAACATTTCCAAGTTATATTTTGGTGAAAATATTAGAGTTTTATCAGAGGCACAACTTTGATTTAAGTCAAAAAACAAAAATTATTTCCCAAAGAAAATTTGATCGAATATTTTAATTTCTTCTAAACTCGTCGTATCTTTCTTTTTAACGATTCAATTTTTGGTAAATTAACAGCAAGTCTACACTGCCTAAATTTCTTATTTTCTCATTTTCATAACTCATTTTCTACACTGCCTAAATTTCTTATTTTCTCATTTTCATAACTCATTTTCTACACTGCCTAATTTAGTTGCAACAATTGATTTAATACTTTCAAATGAAGTTTTTACCTTTTCAATTATTTTTTCTCTTATAAGGTTTGCATCTGCATTTATTGAATCTCCAATGTGATTGCCAATTATTTGGCGATACTGAGTGTTATATAAATGTTTATAAACTATAATCCATATTGGATTATCCAATATCCAACAGTTGGATTATAGGTACTTTTAATATCTTAATAGCAGATATAAATACATATCCATGAGTAATCAGGCTATAAATTTGTCGTCTACGATTTATAATTACAATGACATTTGCCGATCATGAATGATAAAGGCAATGAGTTGTCCGCTACGAGAAGTCCGCTTACCGCACCTTTCTTATACTCAAGTGTCTTAAATAAAACTAACGGCGTTAAGTTATTTAAAAAAGTGAGGTGAACATTTTGTAAAGAATTTTTAAAAAAGTTCACTTTATACAAGTAGAATAAATTAAAACTTAATGAGCTTCTGGAGCACCCGCAATATGCAAAATATTAAAATAACAAATTAAAATGGCAGCTATCAAATCGAAAATATGTTCGATTTTTGTAGCCTTTTATTTTATTGTACCATTATTATAAGCATCAGAGTTTTTTTAATTTTAAAAGATGTTAACATACATGTAACAATTTAACACTGTCAATATATTTTGTGATTCAAAAATAATTGCTCGAGTCCGTGAAAAAATTCTAACAAATTTTTAAATGTACACATTTAATCACAAAAATCGCGAATATTTTATATAAATAGTCAATAAAATATAGTCATGCAGAAAAATAAACTCACATTTAGGACAAAAAACGAACTATAAATCGTGAAACTAATCGAGAAATAAAACGGAGAAAACATTTACTAATCTGGAATACATTATTAAATATTTTAACAATGCAAGGATTTAATAATTTTTGATAAATTTTAGCTTTTTTGACAATTTAAATAAATTAAATATTAAATGGTTCTTCAAGGATCATCTTGGCTTCCTTTTGATGAACTCTTCCAACTCCAACTGCTGGAGCAGCCAATGGTCCACGTCCGCAATAAGTAATCTAATATAAAATTTTAAAAATTATCACATTATCGTTAAAGATCATAAAATATGGAAATATATATTAAATTAATTAAAGTTATTGACCTTTCTTCCTATCATATTTTCAAAACGACTTTTAATAAACGACCATGCGCCCATATTTTGATGCTCTTCTTGACTCCATACAATGTCTTTAAAAATATTCAATCTTTAAAATAATTAATCATCACTCTTGCTTCATTGAAAAAGAAAATTTAATAGAACGTTACTTTTAGCATTCTTATATTTTTCCACTTCCGATCGAATTTCTATTACAGGGAAAGGGCAAAGAGATTCAATTCTTATCAAAGCAACGTCTTCTCTTTTCAATTCTTCTTGCTTTTGTTTCAAATTATAATAATGCTTTCCAGTCACAAAAATTAGTTTCTTGACGTCATTTGGCTTTGGATTAAAATCACCTTTGAAATTAATGTTATTTAATTTTAATTCGCTAAATGAAATCATTTCCCATTTACCAATGCTGATCAAACATTTTAAGGATTAAACATTGATTATTGCCAACTAACAATGGAACATTTTCTTTTTTTTCGAGAGGTCAAAAGCGTATATAGTTTTTTGTGAGTCCTTATAGTTTTCAAAATAATATTTTCAAAATTTCGAAAGAGTACAGGTCCATCTCTACCCGTTCAAAATAAGATTTACACTGTTATTAATTCCTATTCAGCCCTTTCTTTCTTTCATCTTATATCTCACTTTTGGTGAATAATATTTTTTTGAAAACTATAAGGACAAAAAACTAAATACGCTTTTGGCCTTTCATAATTACCCTTTAAATCCCTCAATATGTCTCGGGTCTAGGTTGGTGTTACAAATGAAAATGGTCCATTGTAAGTTCATATTGAGAGTTAATAACTCATTCGGAAGATTTAAGTAGATATGGTTTAATAATTAATATTTTTACCAATAACTGGTAGAAATGACGTTGATGGTTCCATATCTGAAAGCATAGAAGTCGCCTCTGAAAGCCTCAATAAAACTTTTGGTGCCGCGATAACCAGAGGTTTTCTAAAGTTCCGAATCATCTGAAAAATATATTTATAATAAAATATGCTTCTAATGAAAAAAATGCGAAGTATGATTTTTAACAAGCCTGTCTTCTCAATAAATGGAAATATTGTGCAGGAGTAGTTGGATTTGCAAATTGAAAATTGTTGTAGTCTCCATCAGCCTTATCACTTTCATTCGAATCAGTAAGTTGCAAAAACTGTAAAACAAAGGAATTAATTAAATCGTATCTACCTATGCAAAAACTATTAGGCATATCAATTGTATTCATTCTGAACTCACCCGTTCAATACGACATGAAGAATGCTCAGGTCCAGCACCGTCCATTCCGTGTGGCAACAACATGACAAGCCCACTCTGAAGCATCCATTTAGCTGAAAGCGTTAAATAACAGGATTAATTTGTTCTTTTCAAGTCTGAAAAAGAGCTTACTTTCTCCAGACGCAACCATCGTGTCAATTTGAATTTGAGCTCCATTGAAGAAATCCCCAAACTGAGCTTCCCAAATCACAAGATTATTTTTGTTTTCTAAGCTGAATCCATACTCAAAGGCCAACACAGCTTCTTCAGACAGTGTTGTATTTGCCAACTAAACATTACACATTTGTCATTAATAAGTAATAAATTAATAAACAATCAATATTTGCTATTCGTACTTCAAGAAAAGTATTTTGCTCAGGTAAGATTGAATTTAACGGGATATGCATTGCTCCAGTGGTCTGATCAACGAGCATGGCATGACGTTGTGAAAAAGTTCCTCTTCCAACGTCTTCGCCACTGAGCCTTACACCAAAACCTTCAATAGATCACATTCAATGTCAAATCTCAATGAATTAGAATAATCCATTTACTATAGAATATATTTTTGTAATATAAAAAAATGCTAAAAAGTAAAATTCCCTTTTACCCTGATATAACAAGCTTCCAAGAGCTAAAGCTTCTGCAGTTGCCCAATCAATCTTTGTTCCTGAAGTAATTTTTGAAATCCTCGATTTCACATAAGTTTTAAGTAGATGAGGATGAATTTCCTAAAGTTATTTTACATAAATTGTGCATCCAAATTGTAAAGGAAGAATAATAAACTTGGACGAGCGGTTTAAACTCGTAGTTGTGAATAAAATCCATTTTTTTAGCAATATAAAAAAATGAATGAATTACAAACGTACAAAGCTTTGAGGAAATTCAACAGATTTAACTCCAACATATTTCAATAAAGATTCATCAACTCCTGTGTCCCATGTTGTGATGACGTCATTAGCTTGCTCAATTCCACTCCATTGATTATCCAAATAAGTTTGCGGCGGGACATAAGTCTCAATGCGGCTTAAATTCTCGTTCAAATATTCATTTTGAGCTGCAATTGAACTGTTTATTTCATCAGATGTTAAGATTCTTTCACTCATCAGCCTCTCATTAAAGCTGTCTGGGATTGATCTGGGATTAAAACAATTTAAAAACACTAGCTTTAATTATTTAATCTTCATTGGTTATGATTTTTTAGTCATTGTTAAATTAGTTACTTTCTTTGATGGATAAGCTTATAAATGATTGGATTTGTAAAGGTTGGATCATCCATTTCATTGTGCCCCCATCGACGAAAACATAGAAGATCGAAGAAAATGTCTTTGTGAAATTTCTGACGGTACTTGAGGGCAAGACGCGTTGCCTTTGCGACTTCTTCTGGGAAATCCCCGTTAACGTGAATGACAGGAGCACCAATTATTTTCGCAATGTCAGTTGTGTACCGCGAAGATCTTCCGCGTTCTTGAGGAGTTGTAAATCCAAGTTGATTGTTAATGACTAGATGCATTGAGCCAGAGACATGGAAGTGAGGAACATAAGCAAACCCAAGTGTTTCTTGGTTTATCCCTTGGGCTGAAAGAGCAGCGTCGCCGTGGATTTGAAGGCATAGAACTCGAGAGGCTTTATTTAAATTATTAGTTGAATAGTCGTAATCAGAGAGACTCTTTTGTTTTCCTCGTGCCTTGCCAGCTGCCATTGGATTAACTGCCTATCATTTCAATGCAATTTACTTACATTTAGATTCAATTCTTACTTTAATTGAAAAATGAAAGATTTTTTTTATTAAACTAGATAGTGCTATAAAAAGTAGCATATTGTTTAAATAATTTGTAGTTGTAAGAAGAAGTGGTCACCTCCAAATGAGAAGGATTTGGTAAAAGTGAGAAATGAACAGTTTTTCCCCCAGCGTTTAAATCAACTGATGTGGCTACAGATTAAAAAATAATTATTACTTTTTAAATGACACGTTGTGTTCAAAATCAAGATAGGATATTCGAAATAAAAATCTAATGATTAAAACTTAATAATTTATTATAATTAATTTATTTATTAGTAGTATGTGAAGGTAAACCTAAATGAGAAAGAACGTCTCCTGAGGCCCGAGCATCAGGAGGAAACTCTGGCATTCCCTTCATCTTTTGAAACATTCGAACTGGAGGAAATTTGAGAAGTCCTGTGAGTAAATTAAGTCTTCCACGATGAGCCATTCCAGCAACAATGTGATCAACTCCCATATTTGCTACAATTATAAAAAATCAAAGTAACAAACAAGTATATTCCAATATTTATCTCAAATAAATGAACATTAAGAATAAAAAATTATCATATTTACGAGAAGAATTTATTAGCTCTAGAAAGAAAGCCATGACCGATTCGCATCCCTCTCCTCCATATCTTTTAACTGTCGGAAACTTATTTGCGAGAAAGTGATCGAAATTTTGAGACTTTGCCATTTCGAGGGCTATTTCTTTTTTGTACTCATTTGACAGAACTTCCTTGTCAAGTTGTTCAATTTCTTTCGCAAACCAATCTCTTTCATATTCATCCTAAATAAAATGTATTGATAAATACATAATATATTTAAAATTAATTATTAATGTTAAAATCACAAGCTGAAAATGAAACATTCAAAATCTTATGATTACTTCAATATATGAGAATTCATATCCAATTTTTGACGAATAAGTCTTTTGAAGAAATTCGACTCCTTCTTTCACAGTGAAATTCTTTGGGAGAGATTCGCTATATAAAATATCCCCTTTTTCTACATTTTCTGAACCGTTGAGTCCAAATCTCTCATGAGATAATTCAGGAAGTTCGCTTTAGAAAAACCATCCAATTACATTAACAGTTTAGTTTAACATCCATACAAATTAAAAGGAAATGTCATCAGTCAACCAGGATGAACTTGTAATCAAATTGATAAAAATGTAAAAAAAATACTCACTTGACATTCGTATGCAATGGATTAATTTGAGCCTGTCGATGGCCATTTTCTCTGAATGACGTGACTAGACGATAAAAGTTAGGATATTCGTTTCTCTTACTTTGAGCCTTATCTCTGAATTCTTCCCTTAAAACTGACTTTGGTCTATGACCATAAACGCCCTTCTCACTGTGATACAGTCGTTTGGACGAGAGTTTGGAGCAGGTAGAGATCGGAAGTCGGAGCAACCTCATTTTAAATGACTGATTTAATGATTTAAATGGAAACTTTGTACTCAATACCTAAGCTCAGTTATTAAATTGTCCTTATGTAATGGCTGAGTGAAAATAATCAGTTGGAAGGAGATAATCAATGTCTCCGCAGCTTTCATAAGGGAATCACACATGGCAGAGAAGGGTTAAGATGACTTCTGCCTACTACACGTGGTGAGCATGAATGAGTTTGGGCCAGCTAAAATTATTCTCAACATTCGTCCTTCGATTCCGTTATCCACATGTTCAATGCCCAATGCTATGGCTTCATAATTCATCCTTCTAGTTTTATTTTTGTAAAGACCTTCTTGGAATCAGAACTCTTAATCCTTCCAATATTGAGAAAATAAAAATTATTCATAATTATAATTAATTGAATCAAATGAAAACAATGTGTTTGATTTCCCCATTAATAAAAAGATTACAGACCTCGTTTTGTTTTAAGAGCAAATCTTTTAATTAAATTGTAAAATAATCTATTGTATTTCCTTTCTTGTAAAAACACATGATATGCTTTAGATTGAAGAATTACATGTCAAATATGCAAAAATAATAGCATAAAAAGCAAAAAGAACATGAGGGGGCATTGGGGTTCGAACCCAAGACCTCTCGATCTGCAGTCGAATGCTCTACCACTGAGCTATGCCCCCAACAGTTGAAGATTCGTAGAGAAAAACAGGGTTAAGTTCTCCGTATACAACTCCATAAGATTCCCATATGAACACACGCCTACATGAACTCATCTCTAATCGTCCCCTCTTATCTCCAAACTAGACAATGCAATATGGACGTGGTGGATATTAGAATGTATTTTACATTCCTATTGAGTGGTGGTGATGTAACAAAATAGAAAAATGAACTCGAGAGTAAATACTAGGCAAATAGATTGTTTATTATTTATGTGGGTGTGTGCACATTGTACATTAGAGTCTGATAAAACTCCCTTTTAGAGCTTCAGGATGATTTTTATGCTGATTGAGTGTGCTATGCTTTTTTGTTATAGTACAATTGCATGGATTTAATTTACATGAATAAAGTTTTTTATGTTCAGATGCTTAACTAGTCAATGCAATAATACATTGTTTTTTGATGTGGTATGAAAGAAATTTATTTTTAATCTTTGTAAAGATGCAAGACTCTTGAAGCAAGAGGAGTAATTTTATTTTTATAAATTTAAAACCGAATTTGAAGTAAAAAGGGGCTTAACTTCAGGTTGAGGAATAAAGTACAAAGTTTCAAAAGATCTTCCCTCAAAGGAAGAATTGAGGAATGAGCGAGTTGCAAAGTCTAGAAAAGAATTTTTAGAGATTTGTGGGGCGAAGTGAACCGGATATAAAAATGGAGTTGATGGATAAGGGAAAAACTCGCTTCTTTTCGCTTCTTCTTGTATTTTAATTGGGTTGTAATAGGAAGAATGGCCATTGTTTCGAATCTTTTTTGGTTGAGCTAATTGGATGTTTTGATTGAAAGTTCTCTTTGAGGAACTTTCTTGGGACGTTTCTTTTTCTCTCCGAAATCGAGCTCTTCTGTTTTGAAACCAAATCTTAACCTGAACAAAATAAATAAAATATTTAATTACCTTTGTAAACAATTAATTATTTATGGATGAAAGATGATACAATTAGAAAAGCCTTTATTGTTAATAGGTATATTCAAAAAGTAACGTTGTAAGTTGATTCTCAATTATCTCAATAGACGCTTATAAGCATTATATATGTGTTATGCCTCAATTAAGAATTATATTGAAGCTGGTAAAATTACTCGGGTTTCGCTCAAGTTTAAAGAATCGGCAATTCTTTGAATAGCATCAGAGCTCAAATATTGTGACTTTTCAAAGTTTTCCTCCAAAATGGTGATCTGCTGGGGTGAAAAGGGAATCCTTGGACCCCGACCAAATCTCTTAAGTGGATTTCTTCTTTTATTTCCTAAAAATAAAAAATAAAACCGATTATTTTCAATAATCCTCACTAACAATATATAAATAGCTACTCAATAAAAAGAATCTAATAGATTATTTTTACTCTTCATAGTCTCAATCTTTCAATTAAAGGTAAGGTAAAGCCTTTTCATTAAGAATTTTAGTATGAAATGAAAAGTAAATAAATGCAAGAGAATAGTGTAAAGAAAGAAAGCGCATTTAATGATTCAAAAATAATCAATTATCAAACTGAGTTAAAATGTTAATCAAAAAATTACTTGGAAGTTTTGGAGGTTTAAACCGTGTGCAGTTGAGCCAAGAGAAAGATTCAGAACTTTCTTCTAGAGTTTCTTCGGCTTGAGCTTGAGATTCCTGTTTGGGGCGAAATGGAGATTTTCTAAGGAGCGATTCAATGCTGAAGTCGGTCCTCCGTCTCTCGTCGGTGCCCATAATGATTATGATGAATAGTCATAAAATTAGGCCCTTATGATGTCGAGGGCGGGTCGACGAAGGCTCCGGCCGACTCAAAAGAGAAAGAGATTGGAGGAAAGGCGGATGCTGCTGGGCGGAGTCGAATCTTCTAAACCTTAATTGAAAGGGAGCATCCTATTGAGCCTCGTCGGATTAGCCCTCGAACCCTCCTCAGAAGAGACTTAAGTGAATTGGAGGGATGAATGTGCCATATGGACCCTCAATCATATAATGTTTCAATCCTCATCCTAAACCCGAAGCCTTTAATGGAATTTTTAAAAAGGAGACACAGGGGAGGTCTCAATGGAATCATACCCAGGAACTGCTAAAAGGACCTCAGAGGCACGCTCTTAATGTATCAACAAATTATTTACAACTCTCCAATATGAATGAAAACTCAAAATCCACATACATCACAATAACAATACACGAAGTCTTGGTGGCTTTTACGTCCAATGTTGGATTGGAGTACTTTGTCCAGATGAGCAACGAACAACTTTTCATTCTCCCTTGGCTCATTTGAAAAGACTCAACTTTGTTTCTTTCTCCCTCTCCCCTTTCAATTCTTGAATACTGAGAAGGATCTAATTACATCATTAGAATTAAGGAAAACTTTTGGCAAAATGAGATGAATTGATAATCATAACGGGTGTTGAGAGCCTATTATAGCTATAGGGTTTGATTAAGATTTTAAGATACTTATATTATAATGTTATCAAATATTTTAAATGGCTTCTCTTTTTAGAAGATTTGTGTGAAAATTCACATTTAGTATTACAACTTTTACCCAAACAATATTTTATGAATTTGAAATGAAGTGCTATATTATAGATAAAAATGAAAGTTATAAGGGATGAAGGGTGAATGAAAAGTATACTAAATCTTCATCCATAATTCTAAACGTATGTAATTACATAAGCTAAATTCTAATAAAAACGCATCATTTCATAATACATAACATATTATGAAAAGACTTTATCCGTAAAAGCTTAAGTTGAATTCAAATAACATCATGTTATACTGTATACCTACTTACACGTTTCATTTTTCATAAGTATTACAGTTTCCTTATTCTCATTATTTTAGGAAGAAAGGAGGATTTAAACAGTTGAATGCATCTGTACAAAAATTTCTTTGACAATTTGTTGATTCTACAAGAATATTAGTTATGAGCTCTTCAATGTCAATGTCGAAATGGAAATTACTTGCCTATTACATCTCGCAGTTAAATGAACGCGTGAAATTGAGGAGCTTTAAAGAAACGGGCAAACAAAATTAGTCTCCAATGGTTTGAGAGCAAAGCAATATTAAGCACTAAAGTACTATTTGTTATTATGAAACAATTCATACAATAGATTTTAAAACAGATGCTCTTGGCAAGGACAAAGGCTAGGACAAAGAGCTTTAGCCTTTACCCAATATTCAAATATGACTGTTATGATTCTTATGAGAAGCTCATGACTCACAATCGAAATGCAAAAAGACCCTTGAATTTGTGGAAACATAAATGCCCATGTTTATGTCCATAATTATTGTTCAGTTTGTCTTGCGTTCATTGTTCTCTCACTTCAATTTACATTTGGAAGTCTTTAGAAAGGGCTTAGGAAAAATAGGCTCGCATTAACTCATAAATGGTCTCAGGAGGAAAGAAAAACAAAGATGAGGTGGATGTCCATTTGGCTATTGAGTGCATTGAGGAGTTGTCTGTCGGAATTAGTCGGATGGGTGGGCTTGGACGTTTCTCATCATCTCCCATCACTCGCCCCTTCTACAAAGGGTCTCTCGTTAAAGCAACACTAAAAGGTCGGCGTAAACCGCTTAGCGTCCATGATCTGTTGCGTCCCCCACGGGTCATGTGAAAAATCATTGTGGGGCTATTAGGTTTCCCTTCATCCACCGGGCTACATGGAAAATGAGCAGCGAGATGATCCGGATGAAACGTAATGGAGTCTGTGGAAGACCCTGGCTTTGTTTCTGACATATGATCTCATTTGGGGCACGGGACAAAGAAAGAAGAATAGGAAGAAGCCTCAACAACATCACTCACACCCAGGATTACCACGATGTGGTCAACAATTCGAACAACTAAACATTTTTTAAAGAACATGTAAGTGCTTTTTGCTAGTTTGTAACTATTTTACATGTTCAAGACAAGCTTAAATTCTGAAAAGTGAGTGAACTTATAAATTAAAAAATTAAAACATTTTTCATAGCTTCATAAGAATGATGAAAAAGTTTAGAATGTAAATGTGGAGAATGGAATTATGCAATTAAAATGAGAGCATATTGAGAAATCTTTTATTTGAATCTGTTGAAACGCGGAGAAATGACAACAGTCCGGACAAAAACGAAGAGTTATCATTATTCTCATCATTTCTCCTCGTTTTCATTCGTAATATTTAAAAAAAATTACATGATAATTCATTGTCTTACTTTTTTACATTCGGTTTAATGTATTTATATAATATACTTGTATGAGTGTAAGGTTCATCTTGGAAGAATCCCTCTTATTTATATATTTATTTATTGATGAAAAATGCACACAAGCATTTTGGCTTCCCATGAAAGTTGAAACACGTCATTTTTATAATTAAATAATAAGTATGTTATAACTACCTACATTTACTCTCGCATTTCTCACTCGAAAAGTTTTAAAGCGCTTACCATTTAGAAAAGAAACAAATTCTAGCACGAATGTAAGTGATAGTACATTTTAATCTATTTTTATCAAAACACTAAAATTTATAATATAAAGAAACTTAAATGGCCTTACTAAATGATTAAACGTAATCTCTCGAAAGACTCCAAGTTAAGTAAACAAAAACATTTAAAGGAGAAATTCAAGATTAAAATATAGGCATTAGGCATTTATGGGTAAGAATAATAGAAAGAAGCTTGTGAATATCGAAATAAAAGCTTAATGGCACTTGTCTTTAGTTAAATACAAGTAACTTAATAAAAAGGTTAAACTTTAAGAATTAGCCATTAAACGAATATTTAACATTTTAACATAAAAATATGGTAAAATCAATGATGAATTTTTGCTAAAAATAAGGCAACTATTTTAACTTACAACTATTACAATGAGCGATATATTGTATGATTAAAATAAAAGGTATATATTACACAATTAAAGCTACAAAGTTGAATTTTTATATTTATAATAAATTCATTTTAAAAGATTCAAAAATGAGTGTAAATAAACATGTGTATTATAAATGAAAACCTGAGTAATTTTTTGTGAAAAGTTATCAGAGAAAAAAATACTCGTAACAAATAACTTTAATTATTTAGGTAATTATTTTTTAAAGTGAATCATAACATTTAATAAAAACATTAAATAATAAAACAAGTAAATCGGGATTATAGGCAGACAAGTTTTATATATTAATTAAATTCGTGGATATATATATATATATTATTTATTTAGTATTATAAGCTTTTTTATATGTAAATTGTATAGTTAGTTTCGAAGTCGCATGTAAAGAGAAAGAGCTGGAAAGAAGGATCACGCGTCCAAAATCACAGTTTCACCTCACACTCAAATTAGCTGACAGTATTGTTTGGTTACATAAAAAGGCATTCACAAAACCAAGAATGTTTTCATTATAGTAAATTGGAGCCTTTAATCTCTAATCTGCACTCAAAAGGAAAAGGCCCTTAAAGGAAGCTTGAAAAAAGGAAGAAGAAAAATAAAAGAGAACAAAGGAAGAGATTTTTTAAACGGTCTATACTCGTTTATGAGCTTATAATTATAATAATCATCCTTTGATATTTAACATACCTCAATATTAAAATTAACGCATAAACAAACACTGATTATCAAAGTACTCCATTCTCATTCATTTCCTACTTATTCTTACAATCGAAACATTTTTATAATGATTATTGCAATTTTAACGAAGACTTACATTATCATTGAAGCAGTCATAGTGTAGCAAAATTATTACTTATTTGGTAGGTACATTACTTACTCGATATTCTATATATTATTTTATTTTCATTACGAATCCGCAATATATTATTCAAGTCCTTTATTTAATAGGTAAGTTTTAATGTTCATCTTATTATTCAGTAAAATTAGAGAGAAATCAAGTGGTTAATATTAATTATTAAGGCCATGTGTATTTTTATTATATATTGTGTATTTTTATATAATCACCTCAATTTTTTGGTTATTTGCTTATTGTTAGATGTAAAGTACTGCGCGGCGTTTTATCGAAACTTTCTAATCATCATTTTTGATATATAAGAAATTTCTGAAGTTCGATTAGTTTTTAAAAAATCGATAAAAGAAAACGAGATGATCATTGCGATTATAAACAACCAAGACTTTTGTCTCACACATTTCACAAAAAACAAAACAAACATTGAATGCGTTTAAAAACTACTTGCATTGATAATACCTTTTATTTGCTATCATTCCTTATGTATACCATATCAATTTTTAACCTTCGATATCAAAACAGTTAAACTGTTTTACATTTCAGAAAATTCATTTTTTCTCAACTGA
Source organism: Neelides sp. FZ-2019 (assembly GCA_009869795.1). Taxonomy (NCBI): domain Eukaryota; kingdom Metazoa; phylum Arthropoda; class Collembola; order Neelipleona; family Neelidae; genus Neelides; species Neelides sp. FZ-2019. The sequence goes on along the minus strand of VJMY01000647.1, from coordinate 6,585 downwards.
TATTTATTTAATTCCTTAATCATAGCCTTATAAGGAACATTAAATGAACCTTCATTTTCATAATTAAAACGTCAACTTACTAATTTTATAAGCTAGTTGAACATTTAAAGATCAAATTTTGTGTTTTTATAGGATCCTTTGGAGGTTCAATTCTCTCAAAAAGTAGAAAATATACACATGTTTATAAACTAAAAGCCACTCTCAAAATAATTGTCTAGTTAAAATTGAAACCCATGGCGCATGGAATTTCAGTCTACAGTCTAATACATTACTAAATAGTCTCCCAATATGAGAAAATAGGGATTATTTTATGGCTCTCGTGTAGAACCAAGAAATGATGACATGGTGAGGAAGGAAGTCTTGGAAAACTTCTTTGAATCCATATGAAATGCCTTATTTACATTATATCCCTAAATTGGTCGATCCTCAATTCACCATGAGGGTATGAGATTCAATGGGAGGTGAGGAATCATAGAGCGTGTCAGTGTCTTGGGTTGGTTCCCCTTGCAATTGGCACTGGTTACTTAACGTCCCCGCTCCGCAGTCACAAAAAAATCTACAAAAGACAAGGAAAATTCCCTCGTTATTTCCACAATTTTACCAATTTTTACCAATTTTAAATTGTTATCAAATCATAAAAAATTCATTGGAAGATGAGATGAAGAATAAAATTAACGTTGAATAGAAATACCTATCATGTCGAATGAATTCAATGTCATGTCCGGCATGGCAGGTCTTGATACAATTGACACAGATTGCATTCCGGTCCGTCGTGTTACAAGTCCTGCAGCGGTAGAAGTCGTGCATTGGGAAGCTCGTGTACGAAGAGATCTTGTACAAACACTGGCCGTTCGTTACAGCTTTCTCCACAGCATCCTGATTGTTGAATATCTTGTTCCCTGCAATGATAACGAGTCGTTCGTCTAAACCAATTTGAAGGAAATTTAACATGATTCATATATTGACATTTGTTAATTGATTTGAACTTTTAATAAAAATGGCTCTAATTAACCACCTCTGCAGATGGGATGAACTCCGGAAGCTAAACAAAGGCCGCCAAATCGATTATTAAATATTTGATTATTTTCGAGCGTGGCCGTGGCATTGTTCGTAATTTCAACTCCTGCGGCCAAGCCATCGAATATGCGATTTCTTCGAAGAACCGGATGACTCTGAGTTGAAATTAAAACTCCAGCTTGTGCGTTCCGACAAATGTCATTCTCTTCCAAGATTCCTTTTCCTCCGTTGAAAATGCAAATTCCTCCATCCCGACCATCGTAGATTTTGTTCCTCCGGAGAGTTGGATTCGAGTCTGTTTTAATCCACACGCCAGCCATGGCGTTGTCAAATATTTCATTGTTCTCAAGAACTCCAAGGCCTCCGTTGTAAACCAATACACCTCCGTTTTGACCTCCCCATATTTTATTCCCTCGAATCATTGGATTACTTCCAGTTCTAAAACATTCAAATTAAATTATATATTAATTAACGAGTCTCTTAAAATCCAAAAATATTAAAATAATAAAAATGCATCATAAAGTTAAATAAGAGTAATAATTTAATGAGGTAAAAAGTAAATATACCGAATTTGAACTCCGGAATACAAATGATTGAAAATGTCGTTATCCTCAAGTCTACCATGGCCATTGTCGTAAAAGTAAACTCCAACTTGTTTCCCCGAATGAATCCTATTTCTTCTCAAGACTGGCGTAGAACCCGTGGTAATCCAAACTCCAGCCAAAGAATTCGCATACACTTCATTCTCCTCTATGAGCCCTTGTCCCTTCTCGTGGACGTAAATTCCACCATGTTGCCCATGGTGGATCTTGTTATGTCTCACAATTGGGTCGCTGTTGGTTCGAATTTGAATCCCAGCCAATGCGTTTCCTGTTAACACATGAGAATCTTTTAAGACCCATTGACATTTATGGACTTGCGAAGCTCAGAGGGGAATGAGAAAGAAGGAATAAACTCTATGCATATTTGAGATGCTCGACTCTAATTTACCATAAATATTATTATGTTCGATGAGGCCGCGTCCTTCTCCAAAGATGTACACTCCACCTTGATGACCATTATAAATCTCGTTCCTTCGAATCGTAGGATTCGAGTTGGACGTAATCCAAACTCCCGCAAAGTTATTCGAATGAATCTTATTCTCAATGAATTGGCCTTGTCCATTCTCATGAACGTAGATTCCTCCCGTCTGCCCGTGGTGAATCTCACAGTGGACGACAGTTGGATTTGCTCCTGCCTTCACTTCAAACCCAGCGATACGATTATTATGAATGTCATTCGCTTCAAAATAGCCCTGTCAAATTAAAAAATGTCATAAGAATTTTCATCAAATCAAATTAAAGATTCTGCAAATTCATTAATTTGACAAATCCACTGACCAAGCCATTTTCAAAAGTGAAAATCCCCACGTCTCTTCCATGGTGAATGTGATTCCTTCTCATAATGGGATTTGCGAAATTCTTGACCCAAATCCCAGCTAGGGCATTCCGACTGATTTCATTGTCTTCATACGTGCCATGAGCATAATCAGTCACATAAAGTCCAACGTTCTCACAATCGCTGATATCGCAATATCTTATCGATGGTTCCGCTCCCGTTCCGTTCACACATACAGCTGCTCCAACTGAAAGGCAATAGCATTAAAGGATTAAGCTACAATGTGAATATACCGCTGAAATTATGTCAAAGTCAAGGAATTTGGTTCATTTATGCAAGGAAAGTGAATTAATAGAGTATTTTTGTAAAATGAATTTTAAATTGAACTATGTGTACCTGCTGAAAGACTTCGAATAATGCAATGGTCAACGGTTGGTGAACTATTGTCTTTTACTTCCAAACAATAGTGTTTGTGATGGGGAGCGTTTGACCCACCACCAAGGTCCGGAGCAAATCTTAATGTCACATAACCTAAATACGCGTGTTGAGCCCCTTCGACGAACATAACAGTCGAGTCACGGTCCGTCTCTAATATGACATTCTCAGCCATATTACCAGAAGCAGCTCCAATAATCTAAGAAATTCCATTATTTATTTAAGATTAATATAAAAATTAATCTTATGTGATATAAAAAATCTTATAAAATCCATAAAAACTTCATTTCTCTCACTTCTGCATTGTTGTCGATGATGAGAATTTCTCCAACATATTTATTGGCATGGACGAAGATGAGAGGCGAATCTCCGCCAAGGGTCAAGGCAGATTGTATGGTGTCGACACAAAGCATATTTCTTCCAGAGATAGAATCCAAGTAAAACTCTTGGTATCCCTTCCTCACGTGGATTCCTCGAGCGAGCTGCTTGAACGACTCTTTCCAAGGGTTTTCAAAGTCACACTCGTCGCAGCCAACGAGCTCAAACTTTCCTGGTCCTTGCCGGAACAATGGGAGATCGTATTCAAACAACCGTTGAAATATAGTTTTCCTAAACAAATAAATTCGTTTAAATCCTCTTTCTATTACACTCAAATCTAATTAATAAAAACAGGTAATAGTTAAATACTTACCACAGCTTACAATCGTTGGCTATACTGTGAAATCTCTTACAAACTTGAGCCATTCTACACAAGTCCTTCTCTTTTAAATAACTAAATATTGTCAATAACACTTCATCTGGTAGCTCGTACTGAAGATATTGCGCTGCACTGTTACTTGAAAACCCTGCAAAATATAAATTAAAATTAGTTAATTGGAAAATAAAAAACCTTTACATTTCACAACTAGGCTCTTTAAGAAAAGTTTAAATTAAAAACATAAAATGACCTTCGGTGGCAGAGAAAGTTGATCTTCTGGGCCTCTTCCTGGAAGCGGCTGTCGGCGGGAGGGAGCTGCTCGTAGCAGGTGCTGGGGAAGGAAGTGCGCCAGAAAACCCTGGAGGCGGAGAGGCGGGTGAGGCGGGGAGGAACATTGGACTCGCGGCTTCTGGGCTCTTTCTTCTCAGGTCGTAGGGCGCCTGATGGCACGAAGATCCACAAAGACTTTGAGCAGCGGAGGCGGCTGCGGCCGGGGCGACCGGCGGATGAGCCGAGGAACTCTGCAGCCCCACTGAGGGGGAGTTGGAAGCATTTGAAGACCCCGGATCATTACTGTCGAGGAAAGCAATTATCCGGATGGAAGGGGCTTGAACACATCCAAGCGACTCGTCTGAGACTTCTAAAACAAAAGATCAAAAGTTTATTAAAACTCTATCAAATAGCATTTTACACCAAAATCTAGCAAAAAATCTTTATTGTGCAATAATACAATCGAACAAAGGACTTTCTAAAATCTCGACATCATCAAAAAATTCCCAATTATACAATCAGAACCCTCAAGAAATTAGAATTTAACCATTTAAATGGGTAAACTCTAATAAAAAAAATTCTCGATTCAATCATTAAAAGCCATTTTGTCCATTAGAACATCGGGAGTTTGCGGTTCATGGTCACTCTAATCTTTGTTACGCATTGGGAATCTAACTCCAAGCACTTACTCTAACACAGCAACCCCCTTCCCCATAAAAATTAATAAACATCTCGAGATGTTCCATCCTCATCCGATGTTTTCATTTAGCCCTAATCAACCAGAGATAAGGATCCTCAAAATAAACAAATGGTTCTCTTGAAGAAAAGAAGAGAGAAGTAAGTAATGTTGATGTAAGGGACGAACCGTGTTTTGGAAAGTGGTGCTTACCAGGATTCGAGTTGGAGGGTATGGACCTTGAGGAAATACCGGATCTTCGTATGACCCTCCTCTTTGACCTCCTCGACCTGGAGGAGGACACGGAGGCACTCGGCATCGTCAGGGAGGCGAAGAGGCTGGGAAGAGAGAACGGCCCCTACTAGCAGCCATTTCCGAGAAGGTGCAGAACGCAGCTGCAGTCATTGCATCTGTCAGCTGGCCCCACAACAATAGTGGAGATGATGGGAAAAGTCTGTCAGGGGACCAGCGACGCCTTCCCCATCTCACGTCAAGAGCCCAAGCACACAACCCTTCGGTCCCCTCAAACGTTACTTGACGGAAAAACCCCTTGTTCTCTCATCCCTCAACTCTCCGCCGGATAAGACTAGGGTTATTTAGTTCTATCTGTGTGGAAAAATAACACATCATATGATTGAGCCAAAGTTCTCATTTATGCAATTAGTTAATGAAAGCTAATTTTTTCAATGCGAAAAACCATTCACTGTTCTAAAATAAAACTAGAAATATTAAATGCAATTGAATATTGGCAATATCAATATTGTATTTAATTCATTAAGTTGTAATTTGTAATACAAATAGGAACTTTTGCTGTAATAATAAATAAATAATAATAATGCATGAAACTGGGTAAAATTTTGTATAAGACGATGACACTGTATAATTAAAACATCAAAATAAGGAATTATTGACGACAGATTAATGTCTAAAGTCTAAATAGCTAAAATTAAGATAAAGTAATGAAATTTAAGTTTATAATGATAAAAAGATGAAATAATAAAAATATATGTGATATAAAAATTTACAGCATTTCGAAACTATAACGAGTGTGAGAATTGTATGGCGGAAGCACCAAATAGTCGAGAGAACAAATTTCAACATCGTTCGAAAACTTTGTAAAGGTCAGGTAAATCTGTGAGGAGAATGAAGGTCGAATCTTCAACGAAAGTACGTGGAGGAATTAAGCTCTTCCGCACTTCTGGATACAAGATGTGTTCAATTGTCCAAGCCCAGGTTTTCGCATTCTATTTATAAGTATATACATAGAGATTATTAATTTGTTGGCATTTATCATCATTAATAGTGCAAGAAATGACTAAAAGTACCAGAGTAGTTTCATCGAGTGATTCTCTATCACCCTTTTTGACCATATAAAAGAGGGACAAAAAATGACTGAAGGAAGTGAAACATTTGCATTCGTCAGTCCAATCAACTTCATTAAACATGTCCATCATTAAATCTCCAATACCATCAAAATCTGGACAGTAGTTATCTACAAAATTCAGTTATACAATAGCAACATTCAAAACCAAGTTTTAAATAAAATAATGTTGAATAATACTTATTTAAGATATTAAAATCTATTTATTCTTAAATTAAGAGAAATTCTTAAAATAATAATTATTAAGTACCAATCAGAAGTGGAAAAGTCAAAATTGTTCCATCAGGACCAAAGCTCATGTTAAAATAGTCTTTGAGCATTGGAGCTTTTTTGAGAATGAATTCCTGAACTTCGATCGCTTTCCTTGTTTTCTCCACATCTGTTCCTTCTTTCAAATGTGCAAAGACGACATCTTGGATGGTAAATGGATCAAAGCCGTCCTTGGAATTTGACATTATTTCCTTGTGTAAATTAATTATTATTATTTTAAATAAAACGATCTTACATTTAGCTTTAGAATCCCAAAATTTCCAAAGTCGCTAATGATTTTTTGGTAGAAAAATTCAGCGCTGGAATTATAATAAAATGAAAAGTAATTATAATTTTAAAAAAAAGTACCAAGAATGCATTTAAAAGCAATTAATCAAGTTATAGGAAAAATCGAGTAGCTATTTCCTCATTTCAAAATGTAATTAATGATTATAAAAGTATTATGAAAATATTTTTCATACG
>VJMY01000646.1:0-41212 GCA_009869795.1 Neelides sp. FZ-2019 | reverse complement strand
ATTACTCAAATGGTTTCCCAACTTTGATGCATTTGATGATTTGGCTCGTGTTCTCAATTTGAATTTCAATACATTAACTTATTACCAACAGTATTTTAAAAATAACAACAGCATGCTTGAACTAAATAAAAATTATTTAAAAAAAATTATAATAATATCTCCTGTGAACCGAATAAGGTTTAATTATTGTATTCTGTTATTTACAACCAATCCAGACGAATTTAGATTTGTTGATTGGATGGAAACAACATATATGAATGTCATTACTAAAAGAGAATTTTATTTTATTTTTTTGAGTAAAGACCACTATTCGTTGAATCCGTATAAAAGTCGCGATTTCAAATATTTTGAAAAAGACCTTTATTTTCGTGACACATTTTTTTTGCTTTTTAATATAAAGATGTTTTTCATATTTAACAATGATAGGCAAATAGCTGTATATTGCTATTTTTGTCCACTGAGAAACAAATTAATAATAATTAATCATTCATTAAATCATTTAGATGATTATTCAAAATTCCATGACAAAATAAATTCTAAAGGGAATTTGAATCCTGTATTCATATCTTTTTATTCTGAAGATTTATTTATTCCATTTTGTGATAATTTTTTTAGTTTTTGTTCACCGTTAATTAAAATCATACGTTTAATTGCCAAAAATGTAAATTTGACCATCAAAGCATTTAGACCAAACAAATTCACATATAACATTAAAAATATTTTACCTGATGATAAGGACCACTTTTATTCATATGGTAAAATTTTTCATTACATGAATATTAAATATTTCCTTGTTTATTGCAACAATGACAACGAACTCGAAGCCTATAATTGGTCAATTTTGATTGATGCATACGATTTGTCTACATGGAACTTATTAATTTTGACATTTATTTCAACACTTATTACACTCACATTAAAAACTCTTTACAATAAAATCACAATGTCGACACAAATTGTAGAAGAAATACTTATAATTTTTTTTGATTTAGTGAGATTAATTCTTCGAACTGGTGGAATCCAAGATAAAAACTTTTCATATTTAATGTGCATTTGGGCCTTTGGCTTATTGATATTTAGTTTCTTTTACGAAGCTGTCATTACCTTGACATTAACAGTTCCATTAAAGCCAAAAGAAATAAATAAAATTAGCAAACTGTATAAAATGGGATTAAAGGTTTTAAATGTTGATGTAAATGGTGGCGAAATTCTTCCGAGATCAAATTATCAAAGGTTTGTTCAAAAAAATTGCCCATACAGTCAATTTAATGACTGTTTAATTAATTTTACTGGGAAACTACCTCCTAATGAAATAGCTGCAATGGGACAAATATTAAATCATATGGTTCATGACAATTCAAAAAGCATGATGTTTATGAAACCCTTTGTTAGACCGGCCATCACCCTTGGAAATATTGTTTCTAAATTGTCTAATGGCAGAGTAAAATGTTTTATTTCAGATGAAATCAAATATGAAACTTTCTCATCGTGGAAATTTGTTGGACCATATTCAGTCCAAAGTTATTATGTCTTTAATTCCCTGTTTTCTTCAGGTATAATTCAAGTCTTATATAAACAAATGACTTTAGAAAATAAAATTAGGCTTAACATAAGAAATGACTATAGTATGCTCAAATCTTTAAATCTAGAAAAAAGTAATTCAACTAGGGAACGTTCATATTCATACGTAAGAATAAAAGTATTTCAAGATTATAATCTTAGAGATGGAGAAAGATCTTTGAAATTGAATACGCATGTGTCCTTTGGCTTTGATTTTATGATAATATTACACATTGTAGGAGTTTCAATTTTTCTTTTTGAAATTATATATTTTTCCAAAAAACTAACTAAAATAATTGTTATAAAGGTACATAGGTATATGTAGGTATATAATTCATAATTAATTATTGCTAACCTAAATATTTTAATATTATAATACTTTGCTTTTTACATATATTTTTAAATATTTGAGAAATCAAATCATTTATAAAAATTCCTATCATTTTAAAATATTAAATTCATCAATATTTCATTTTAAAGTTTTCATTTGCACTTGTATTTTAATTATTCTTATCTGATATCAAAGATTTCATTTTAATTTTTTCAAATGCATAAAATTAATTATATTTAATAGGGTGCAATAATGGGAATGTTGTGTGGTCTGATTTGAATGATTTTTATTATCTGGAATTCTTTTTTATTCAAAAGAGAAAACAAGGAGTTTTAGAAATCTTTATAGATGAATGTCCGAATAATAACATGACATTTGATTCGAACTCTTTTCCTCCGGCCAACGTTTCTTTAAAAGAAGAAATCATGTAAAATATTTTTTTTAATAATAACTAAACTCATTAGGTATTAGTAATGTGATATTAAATAATTCCTAGATTTGCCTATTATAAGTTAAATTTAAATCTGTTCATAAAAGTGTATTATTCATAGTCATTCAATGTTATGCGATTGAGAACTCTCGCTCTAAACTCTGGACTATTTACATAATTTTATTTGTTCATTTAAATAATTCTGAATTAGAGAGTGGCCTGAAAATTATTTCATCTTTCTTATCTCCTTTTCCTTGCATTTGGGACACTCATCACAATTTGCTCTGCCCTTGTTTTTAGCTGTATTTCTGGAGGTGATTTTTTTTAATTATCATTATACAATTTTATATTATAATATATACAATTAGATTTTTTACAATTATAATTTATTTTTAATTTTAATTAGGATGTAGGTCGAAGAACCGAATCAATGAAGAATATTTGGATATTTGGGTAAGAAGTAGTGACCAATCATACAAATTAGGAAAATCAAATTTGAAAAAGAATAATTCAGATATTATACGGAGTTTAACTTGAGCATATTATTGATTTGATCTTGAATCTTAATAATATCAGTATATAAATATTATTAATCTGTATTAAAGCAGTAAATAAAAATTTTAACATCGTAATATCTTAAATTCTCAACTTTTAGGTAACATAAAATATGTGTGCTTTCTTATAATAGAAAATTTGTATTAATAGGTTTCATAAATATTTATAAATTCCAGCTTTCGACGCCCTTCATTGAAATGCAAGTCATATAATGAGGCTGGGAATTGTTCTGTAATTGATATTCCCTAATCCACAGTAATAGCACTCTCTCTAACTCTAAACAATTCAACATTCAGTTTAAAGTAGATATGTACTTATATGGAATAATCACCAATTCAGACTACAAATGAACATAATAACTATAAGAAAATTCCGACTAAATGTAACAAAATACGTATTTTGTTACATTATACTTAGGTAATCCTTTTCTCCCCAAACAATTCTCTTCTAAACATTCGAAGCTATACAGAATAATACAGAATAGAATAAAGCTTTTAAATTTATCAGTTAAATAGCATGGTAGTTATACTTTATAGAACGAAGCACAGAAAAAAGGATTAATTATATTTAAATTTCACTCCTTGAATCATTCGTGTTGACTTTCTCGCAGTGACGTTCTCGCACTGACGAAGAGATTGTTTATATTAGATGGCTACATGGAAGATAGATAGATAGGAACTCTCAAATCTAATAACGTAAGTTTGAGTTCATAAATAGTATATAAAAAATAAGGAATGTTAAAGGAGGAGTGAATGTAAAATATATGAACCTTGTTTGCCAACGGCTGGGAAAGAAAGAGAACTCAAAACACTCACTTGTGACATGTGGTCTGGAAGGTCTGGAGAAGAATAAGGTCAATACACAATTTAATATTTAGTACAATAATCATTTGAGCATAAATGATATAAATTTTAATACAAAAATAATTTAAATAAGCATAATATTAATAGCTAACATTAATAATACGTAGTTATTATTTTATTATTCATTTAATGCTTAATATTTAGAAATAATAATTTGATCGATTGATTAAGTTGTACTCACTCAGTTTTGTTATGTATTCAAATAAATAATCAGGTTATAATAAAACTAATTAAAGTGGATCCTCCGCGTTCGAGTAGTGTCCGGTCGGAGTTTGGGGAAGTTGGGCGACGACGCGGCGAGATGACGAGCAGCGGATTTGCACTGGCCGAAACAGCCAAAAGAGATCCATGTATCAAATGTCTCCTTCTCGTCCTCATCCTCATCTTTGCATCTCTGCTCATTGTCTTTTCTATTGTTTATTTCAGAGGACTTTCTAATGAAGAAATATCTCATGGTACCTTTTCAGTTTTATTAGTTATGTATATTTATATTACTAATTTAAAAACTATTTGTAGGCATTGAAATTTGATATGGTGTGTCTTTTGAATATAAATTAAAAACATCTTATCATCTTTTGTGGAGATTAAAATTAAGACAAATTGGGAAAATATCTAATTTTATGAGTATTGTGAGGGAGTAAAATTGTTCACAGATATTTTTTATTAAATGAGAATTAAATAATCATAATTGTTTTAATATTACTTTTGCAGAATGTCAATGTCCTAAACTTGAAGAAAATAGTTTAACCAATTGGTCAATTGGAGCTGAGAGAATCGCATTCACCTGCTTTCCTGATTACTTCCTTGATGAAGGATCAAAAATCTCGTTTTCTACATGTAAAGGTGGCCTTTGGGTACCTCCGCCTCCATCATGTGTTCGTATTTATTTTATTAAGCTCGTCTAGTATGTATTTAACTTGCCTTTAACTAATGTTGACCAATAATTACGAATATTTAATATTTATATAAATATTTAGAATTTTAATACTTGTTATTTATTATCAAAGTAAGACTGTCTATTTAAATGTTTCAGAATATTCTTCCCTTATTTCTCAAATGCGAGATCAAGAAGGATGGGTTTAGAGGAGTTGTCCAAGTCTGGCAGAATGACACAAAGCATGAGACACAAGTGGAAGGGATAATTGACTTCTCGCGAGCAAGAGACAAAGGCCATGAGAATATCAGTGTTCAAATAGGGAAAAAAGATTGTGCTTCTTCGACTCTTTATGAGAAGTTGAACGAGACTCTCTACAACTCCACGCATTCTCTCTCAATCCAATTCAAATCTCATCAAATTGTGGCATACAAAGGAGCAGAACTCAAAGCGACCTTTATTTTCATTAATGAAACCTCAACGGCAAAAATTGTGTATTTGAAACAGGAAAATGTGACTCTCATTATGAAAAATCCATTATTTAAAAAGTAATCATAATCCATCAATACCTCAACTCATCTAACGTCAAATTAACTTAAACAACAATTGATATTATATATTATATTTATCGATATTGCTAACTAATTAAAATTGACTTTTTATTGCAATTTTTTTGATTAAAAAACAATTGGATAGGTAAATTTAATAAATTGTATAAATATGTATAAAAATGTATAAAAATGAAAAGAATGTTTCTCAGCGATTCTGTCAGAATAAAAATATAATTATAATATATTATATCTGTAGAATGATATATTTATTGAATTGGATTCTATTCATTTTGGGAAGGGTTTTCCACAGGTTTTAAGTTGACTTTAACCACCCAAAGTAGGAAAAACTGGGGAGTCAGTATGGTGAAACTCAAGTCATTGAGTTGAGAAATTGCCAATTTCTGCCAATAAACCTTCAAGGGCTTTACAACTTGCTCAGTTGGAAATGTTCCAGTAAAAGGTTGTGGGAGAAGAGTTTGTGTATCAAATGCATCTCTTTCGCTTCCTCCCGATTCCCTCACCAAAAGCCTAAATTTAAATAAAAGGACCAATGACTTAAAAATAACCAACAAGAATCTCACCAATCTCTCCCATTCTTCATTCTCCATTTCTACGTGTTGAAACAAAACAAATCACATTTATAAACTATAAATTAATATTATCTTTCAATCTTCAGTGCATTTCCATTTTTCAATTATCTTATTTTATTGAAAACCTATTCAATACTTACTAACCTAAGCATTATTATTAAAAAATATTATTAAATTGAGTTTAAATGGGAAACTACCAGTCATCAGTTGTTGCAACGACTTCTTCTTACAATCAACACCAACAAGATAGATTTGGGTCCAGAGATCGAAACAACGTGTCGATTTTTCGAAATCACTCGCTTCAACCGAGTACTACGCGAAGAGGAAGCGGAAGGGATTTCATTCCCAAATGGCTCAGACTTTCTACGAGCGATCAACCAGGATCCACTGTGACCAGAGAGGTCATCACGTCACGGGTTGTGCCAATTGAAGAGTCAATTACGTTTGTAAGCACAATTAGCCCAACACCAGGAAAGAGGCAAAGTATGTTAAAATTATGTTAAACTTATTAGTATCCGTACGCTAAATTAATCTCATTTAATAAAAATAATATTTATATTTAAATCAAAATGCCATTTTAAATAGTTTTTATGAATGAATTTGGTTAAATATTTTATTACTGTTAAAATGCTGTTTAGGCTTTTGCTGGACATAAAGAATTTAATAGAAAAAGATTTAATCGTTTGCACAATATTATAGTAGCTGTAAGCTGTAGTCTGTAAGTAATGCGTTTAATAAAACGTTTTGTCCGTGGTTCGTGGATTTCACCAAAATGTTTGACAATAGTGCCATTTTACCAAGGCTTGACGTTAATAAACGAAGAATCGTCCAAATTATAATGTTTAGATAATTCATTATCTATGAATAGAATAATTTTAAAATGTTAAATAAACTTAATTGTTCATTGTAAAATTTAATGGTGTTTGCTTAACGTTTAATAGTTATTTCACCAGCATCTATCAGCATGATCAAATTAATTATAAATTATAAACCTTACCTTAATTTTTTTATTATGTAATTAATTCGAATGTCTAATCAAAAAATTTATCCAGACGGAGTAAGTCGACAAGTGATCACAACAACAAGAGAAAGTCCACCGAGCCCAGCACAAATGAGACCAATAAGAAGAACCCACAGCGACATGCCCGTCCAAAGAGCTGTTGTTCCTTTCACCTCCTCTCCTTTCATGAACAGAGTTCCTATGAGACTCGATCCACAGACGACGCTTTTCCTCCAACAACCTGCTCGGGTCACTCCGGTCACACAAAGAGCTCAACCCACCCAAGTCATCCGACCAATCGAGAGAGAAATCATTGTTAACACGGATGAGAATCTCGAAATAATCTTGGGGCCTTCCAATAAAGACTGCGGATTCTATTTTTTTAACAACGGAATATGTCCTTATGTAAAACAATTTTTATAAATTATCAAATAATTAACAATTAATAATATTCAAATTATAATTAAACAAACACTAACTATTTATGAAATTGAAATATACTTAGTACTATTGATTATTTTGTTGGGATGAAATATTAGCAATTTATATTGGAAAATTGTAATTTATATTACATTTTTCAGGAGGGCAAATGTAAATTCCGTCATTGTGAGCGAGCTCTAAGAACCAATATCATTTGTCATGAATGGAATGAAGGGAAATGTTCAGAATGGTCCGCCTGCCCATACAGACACATGAAAGAAGAAGAAATTGGCAAATGGAGGCAAAAGATCCAAGCTCAAAACCAAATCTATTCGCAAATGCAACCTCGTGGAAATCGATCAACAAATGCTGGATCATCTAATAGCCAACCAGTAAATTTTATTAATTAAAAGATTAAAATATAATTTAATATTAAAATTAAATTTTAGCAACATTGTTATGATTATGATATTTAAAATTGAAAATGTTAATTTATTAATAAAAATTTATTCCAGACGAGTTTGAGCTTTCGTCAATTGCAAAATGAGCTACGAAATACATGTATAGCTACGAAGAAATCGCTAGAGGAAAATGTGAGCGTTCCTTGGAGGAAAAGAGACGAGAAAGTGAAGAAAGAAAAGGAAATCGAATGCTGCATCTGTTTAAGAAATCTTACTGAGGTACTTTTTTAAATTCAATTTATTTTCACAATTTTGCAATAAACAATATATTCATTATTTAAAGATAATACCGTTTGATAATTCATATTTTTATAATTATAATAAAATGTTCTTAAATAAACATCCTATCTAATCTAACTCATAAATAGATCAAAAGAAATGAAGAGAAATTGACTTCGATCGAATGTGGTCACATATTATGCTTGGAATGTTCAAAACAAATTATGGAATCGGAGCGAATTTGCCCACTTTGTCGACACAGTTTAAGACTCAACCCAAGAATTTTATATTTATAAAAAATTCATTTTGTTAATAAATACATATATAAAATCATAATAAAGTTTTTCACTTGAGTGTTTAAAAAATTCCTTATTTACCAAAAAAAATTAAATGTAACGCAATAATATTATTAATGCTATGATTAAAGAGCAAATAATTAAGAAAATTTTGATGAATTTGAATTACTCGAACGGGTCTCCAAATCCGTAGCGTTTTTTGATAATCTTATTTTGTGATAGAAACAAAATTGGTTTATTTTACTAAGGTTTTTGTTTCTTAGTTTTTGTATTATTATATTATAACTTATTAACTTATTCCAACTTAATCACCAAAAATTATACGTTTGATTCAAATTGGTTAATTGAATACTTTTTTTAAAATTATCTTTGCATAAACACGAAAATGTTTGGTCGATGTTGCTGTATTAGTCTTCAAAAGGGAACAAAAATCTTGGGAATTCAGACGAACGACACAAAGGCCCAACAGGCCCAAAGGCGAACAGTTGCAAATTCATGGGTGGGGCAAGTGGTTTTTCTACTCAGAACATCAAGACAAAGATTTTGGTACATAAAACAGGGTGGGGCAAAGTGGGGCAAAAGGAGGGATAAGCGGAAAAATGGAATTTTTGACTTTGATCAAATTGAATTTCCGACTATAACTTGCGAACAGTTGTAAATTCATGGGTGGGGCAAGTGGTTTTTCTACTCAGGACATTGAGACAAAGATTTTGATACAATAAAACAGGGTTGGGCAAAGTCAGTCTCTCGGTTAGGTTGTATATAAGTCGGGTAGGTTGTCGTGTTTAAGATAGGTCGTATATACGTCGGGCAAGTTGTCGGGTTTCGGTAGGTTGTATATATGTCGGGTAGGTTGTTGGGTTTCGGGTAGGTTGTCGGGTGTGTGGTAGGTTGCATATAAGTCGGGTAGGTTGTCGGGTGTCGGGTAGGTTGTTTATAAATCGGGTAGGTTGCATTTTGGGTGCCGGGTCAAAGGCTCGGGTTACTTGCAGATTTTGTCGTTTAACTTCAGAAAAATCTATTATAAAATCACAAAATTTATTTCAATTATTTTCCACTTTAATTGTTCTAAGTCTAGTCTTACCTAAAACGGGGACGTAAAGTGTTTAACTAGCCTAACCTAGCCATAATGAAAAATAATTCAAGTCACCGATTTTGGGCATGACGTCCCGGTTTTGGATTTAACATCCCCGTTTTGATGTCCCCGCTTATTTTCGACGTGCCCCTTTTTGGGTATGACATCCCCGAAATGCCCCAGAAAGTGTACCCTGACCAATTGTTTGATATAAATTTATTTACGTTATTTTTAGGCTCATTTTCCAGGTACTCGAATTATTTCTAACCAAAAGTGCATTTAATTCATTAACATGTAGCTTTGAAATAATTGAGTTTGTAATTTCGCTCAATTCTTGACAAGGAGAATAGATTTTATCAACCCAATGAATCATAGGAATAGGCATAGGAAACTAAAATTAAATATAAATTAAAATAATATAATATACCAATCTTATTAACTATTAAAATTACCTGTTGATTGCCTGAATAGAGAAATAATTCACAAGAGAAACTGTCAACTTTATCAAATGAACTTAACCACCAATAACAAATATCATTTATTTGATCTTGATTGAAAATTAATGAACTTTCAATAACTTCCACTTCGTTCAACAAATAAAATATTTTATACGGCTGGCCGTTTTCTAAAGGAAAAGAATTAAACTTTAAGAATTAAGAACACTGATAAAACTGATGACTTTTAAAAAAAGCTTTACGTATTGTGAATTCAAAGTTTTTCTTTACTCTCAGGGCTAATATATAAAAGTTTGACTATTTAAAGTCTTTAATGATACCATGTATATAAAATAAAATAAATATATATAATATATATTAATAAATAATTCGCAATGTTGCCAATTGCTTATAACTGCATTTGCTAAATATCAGTACAGAATATTGACTTATCGTGAATATTCGGTATATTGTATTTTGTCTCGTATTTATCATCTATTATATACATTATTATATTTATATTACTATTGAAATTGGAAGATCTCTCGATAAATTCGTGAGTTTGATCTAGTTTTACTGAATAACTCATGGAGTCATGCTTTTCTTGAAGATGTTTTATATAAGAAATGCATGGTACTTTAATTCCTTTGCATGTGTTCCGGATGTTAGAATTGCATATGAAAGGTCTAGGGATTATAAATTAAAATCATGATAAGAAACATTTTTTTAAATAAAAATTAATCAAATGGTATCAATTAGATACATAAATGATTAATTATATACTTGTAGCTGCAATTCGCTTCGTGGATTTTCAAGTATTCCAATATCAAAATTTCTTTGCAACCGAATTCTTCATTGATGCAATTTTTGAGAATGTTTTTTATAATCGATTCCAATGTTATTGAGCGATTATTCGTCAATTTCCCTTTGCAAACGCTGCATGATTTGATTTGAGCTCGACATTGGTTGCAAATTGAGTGCCCATTTTCACAATTATATATAGGAGGAACCAAAGTCTCAAGACAAATAGGGCATTCAATCAAATTCTGTAGATTTTCTACTTTTCTAAATACATTGCAAACTTTAAATTTTAAACCAATTAAGACACTTATAAAATAAAATAATATTTACTCAGTCATGGTTTAAAGTAACGAGTTTAGTTGACAACAGCTATGAGAAGTTCAATATTCCTGACCGACAAGATTGATTTAGAGAACCAGACGATGTATTCAATACTCTCAATGTCTCAATTCAACACAACTACTCAAAAATGCTTTCCTCACACAAATATGTCAAATTAACGTTTAGAATAAATATTTATTTAACTAAAATTAGACCTAGGTAAAGAACCATATGTATGGTCTCAAATTTCTCATCTCTCTGCAGCAGAGTGAGAATCCACGACTTTCTGCACTCTTCAAGAAGGCTAATAAACAAGACCCCGAGCGCTCAGTTCTTCTATCAAATTTAAAATTTACAATAATTTGTAATGGAATTCATTTATCATTTTTACAATTGAAGTGTAGACTCGACTACTTACCGATAATGTCAAATTAAGCTTTGATAAGAAATTATTCAGTACTTAACTGTAAGTATAAAACATGTATACAATTAAACCAAAATAAAGTGTTTTTACTAAAATATCCAACCCCAGTGATTAGATATAAAGAAATTAACAACATATCAATTTGGCTATATCCATTCTTGTGACTAATGTTTTGTGACGGAATAATACGAAGACCAAAACCGCGAAATATGTATGCAATATGTAAATTCATATGTATTATGTGAATATTATTATGCAAATGCATATTATGAAAATAATCTACATCATGCATATTGCTCACAATAGGGCAAAAATCTAATATCTTACCTTTTTTAATTAAATTACTTATTTGATGTATTTGAGGCTATATGATTCATTTTTATTGTAAAATGGTTTTAATGGCTAAAATTCATAAAGACTATACAAAAATTATATTATACAATGAATCTTTGTCTTACAAGTCTAACTAGACAAACTACGAACTAGTATTTGTCGACTATGGTAAATTCTTTAAGATTCTAGTAAAGAATTAAGTTAATTAAAAAAATTTTTAAACAAAAGTTATGTAATAGTACTATATATAAATAATAATAGTATTATATTTTATTAGCAATCATATATTTACTGCTTAATGGCAACAATATCTTATTTATTAGATTGGATAAATCATTGTGATTTTATGACACTCGTGATTAGGCGGAAGACTTTAAATTATTTAATAAAAAAAATGAAATTATAACAAATTTTGATTATGAGACAAAAATAAGGAAGTGGATTAATGAAAAAAAATGGAAATTCCCAAACAAGTTTTCTTTTGTGAAATTTTGAAACAAGACTTAAAATGGATCTAAGAGTCAAGTGTATGTCTTGTATAAATTATTAATATATCTTCTAATAAATCTATAAAGTTATATACGCCTTTCCACTTTGTATAGTTATGTATGGATTCACTAATATTGTTAAATTCCTCTTAAAATTTGATTCAAAAATTATCAATGAAAGAGATATTGATGAAAATACCACATTACATTTTGCGAGTCAAATTATTTCCCATAACTCTAAAATTGAAATGGTTAAAGTATTGATTGATAATGGAGCAAATGTAAATGCTTTAAATGAAAAGAAAATTTCCCCATTAAAATTATCAATAAATAACCGTAAATACTCATTGGACGTTATTAAATATTATGTAGAGAATGGTGCAGATATAAATAATGTTGATTCAAATGAAATGACAGTAATTGACGCAGTAATATATTTTAATTATTTTGAAGCTGTTAAATTTTTAATTGAATCTGGAGCGGATATCAATTACGTCGATAGTGAGAATAGGACAGTTTTACTTAACTTTGCAGTGAATATAAATATAATTGAATTAAAGATGTTTAATTTTTATTAAACAGTGGCTTCCTTCGATTGCTACAAAATTCCTCATGGTAAATATCAATTATTTTATAATATTAAAAGTGAGGATATAATGATTTAAAGAATGATTCTTTTGTTTTTTTTTCAGATTTCTTTTCTACAATTTCTACAACATCTGAATTCACAGTTCAGCTAACGAGCCTTCAGTCAGAGTTTGAACATTATTTCTATTTAGAAGGTAATAAAACATTATTACTTTATTTATAATATATTATTGAAAATATAAATTAAATGACATTTGTTTTCATATAATTATTAAATATTTAAAAGCATTTTTATTTAGGTTTCATTATTGGAGTTTCAATTCTCGTTCTTGTTGTAGCAGGAACTTTTATTTATTTTTACTGCAAGAAGAATCCAATTGGAGGAGAGGAAATTCCAATGGAGAGATTATTTTAAATATTTAAAATATATTTATTTTTCAATTAATTAAATATTATAATTAACTATATGTTCAATTAATTATTTTTTCATTATTATTTTAATGTATAAAATGTTTTGCAATTAGTATAATAATAAAATTACCTTTTTTACACTTTTAAATTCAATTTCTCGAAGTTTTAAATGAATAAAGTTAAACATAACAGTTTTACTTAAATCCAAAACTGAACTCGCTATGTATTGGTATTATATTGATACATTCAATTTCACACTTGTCTTTTTGCAATTAACTATTGCGGCATGATTATTAATTAATCGGAATGATTGAAAATTACTACCACTTACTAATTTCATTAAATATTTTTTTAACTAACTTTTAACTAAATTGGTTAATCGAATGATTATTTCTCAAACAAAAATTTTTGATTTTAATTTAAAATTGCTTTATCCTACTTCCTTCAGAAACTTTGATTATTTAAGCATACATATATAACGAATGAGAAATTAAAAATATTTAATTTATTATTCTATATTAGAAAATTGACAATGAGTTCATTATTGTAATTTTATTATTGGTAAAAATAATTATATAGTCATAATTAAAATTGCTTCAAAATATTTATAGTCAATAACATTTAGGGACAAGGAACGTCAGACGTTTCCAAAAATTAAAATCTTAATTAACTTATTTACGGGTTTTCTATTATTTATTATTTCAATTAGCGATGGGCAAAAGCATTATACCGGTGAATTGTATGAGGCAGGGCCGTTTCCAAATATCCAAGGTTGGGGCTCAAGTCAATTTTGCCCCCAAAATGAATTCGTCATCGGGATGAGAATTCGCTATCAAACACACCGTGGCGGCGGCGACGACATGGGCCTCGTTGGCATCACTTTTTTTAAAAATATGCTTAATAAAGTTTATGAATCTTTGAACTTTATATGAAATTCAATTTTATTGTAATGATAATAATGGATATTATTATATTTAAAATTTAATGCTTATTAATAAATTTTAATTAATAAATAAATAGTTAAGTTAAGATTGACGTTTCTTCGATGTTATATATCTTTCTCATTTATCTACCTTTATTTATTTTTATAAATATCTTAACTTTTACTAAATTATTTATTTAATACATAATAAGCAAGGTTGGACGGATTACAGGCTTTTGAATTTGGATTACGGATTACTGACCAATTTTTGATCCATTGAATTACAGAGAATTGTTTAAATATTGACTTTAATATACTGTATTACCCCTATTAGAAGCCGGGCCTCGAATATAAGCCGGATCTCTAATAGAAACCGGGGGTAAAGGTGAAACTTTTTAATAGAAACCGAACCTCTAATACAAGCCGGGTCTCTAATAAAAGCCTATCATGATATAGTTGACTTTCAGTTAAACATGCTTTAATTTCTGCTTAAATTTGAATCTCAAGCCAGGATTAAACACAATCATGTAATACAGTAAGTATTGACTAGTATACTCAATAGTAAATAGTGATTTAAAAACGTCCCTTCATATGGTTAATACTTAGAATAATAAATAAATCTTTATTCCTTTTATTTTTAAATCTTAGAACTGGACGAGATCAATGTATGTAAATGTAGGTACATATTTATACAATATGTATTATTTTATATAAGGAAGTTTGCATTGAGCAACAAGTTTATTTTCCTTTATTTTTGGCATTTTATGACTTTCAACTCTTCTTCATAAAACTCCTCTTACTAAGACGTCAATGGTAAGAAGGCAAATGGTCTTTTATTCTCTTCATCACTTTTAACATGGACAGTTATTTTCAATCTCAAGCACTCTTAATGCATTTCCCATACAAATTGTAGATTAAAAATATACAAATTCCCCTCCATTTGCATAAAATGTATGAGATGAGCAGGTGGAGTAAAGAGGGCCCTCAACCAAGGTGAAGTTCTTGAACAGAATTCCCAACTCGCCAACTGCCATTGTTTCTTGTGCCTTCTCAGTCAGACTGTAAGAGCCATTATATAAAAGAGCCTTCGATTGTTCGCTCCTCATTTTATTGCCCAACTTGAGTGTCTTTCGGCTCTTCAACACCTTTGCCTATTTTTCTCATCCCTCAGTAGTTTTTGCTTTCTCCGCTTTAACCACCCATATATAAATTACAGGCCTGCTTCCACATCTTGCATAAGTATATGTATGTATACAATTGAATTATATATAAAGACTATTTTGTATCTATTCTGGCAAGGAATTCTTAGACGTAAAAGTAATGTACAAATATTTATATGCATTTAATGAATTATATAATTTATTATACATTTTCTTAAAAGCTTAAATAGTGTCTGATATATGAAAATTCTTATAGATAACATACTTAAACATGTTTCTCTGTGGATAATATATAGAGAAAAGCGCAATGTTTTATAAGAATTTGCACAAAATGTGTATAAAAGTAGGTAATCCTTAGAAATACAAGTCTTAACGGAAAAGATATATGCTGAAGAGATATTTACTATACATGTAAATAAGAGTATTTAAAAAGTAGCTTTATATTATATGAAGGTCTAACGATAAGTTGGTATATTGGATTTACGGGTAGGTTTACGACCTTCCCGTGTGTCGAATCTCTCCTGGTCCTATAATAGCCGAGAGGGTCAAAGGGATTTTGGATGGGAAGGTAGGGAAATGGGGAATGATGGGCTCTTAACATTTTAATGTCTCTCCTTCCCCCCTCCCTCCAACATTAAACACATCCTTCACAAAAGGACATTCCATCATCAACTGCATCTTCCACGAACAACTCCCTCATTTCGCAATATGTCGCTCAGAACATAGTTGAACTCTTCTTCTGTCTCAACAGATAGCCATGTCATTTATTCCATATATTACTCAATCACACCATCTTGATTTAACATATTTCTCATTTTCCCATTTCAATTTCATTCTATAAATGATAATTTAGATGCACAATAGAATTTTCTTATACTTTTATAAACATTCAATATGACATATATTCGATGATACTTCATATACTTGCACACATCATTTATGTATATAGAATGACAAATATCAAATGAAGATAATGGGAGTAAAAAGGAAGAAATAAAAGGTGCAAGAAAAGAATGGAAAATGCTTTTTAAACTTAAAAATATTTACATATGGAAGTGAGAATGAAATTTGAAGGGATTTAGAAAAAGGAGATTTGAAAAGAATCACAGGAGGATTTACGTGGCGAATTGCATTTTGGCAGAGGAATGAGAACCTCCATTGAAATTGTTCTATTCAAAGGGAGATTAATCAGTTTGAAAATGAAACTTTCGTGTATTGGGAACCAGTTCAAAAGATTTTCATGTTTGAATGATTTATAATAATGCATTATGAAGATTTGAAACTTCGCATGTTCCGTTGGGTTGTCCTTAAGAAATTTCGCAATGTTGAGGTAGAAGGACCTTTGAAGTTGCTCAGATTTTTAAATCCGATTATGAGAATTTCACTCCTAAAGGAAATGATCCTCGGCCTGTTTAGCATACATTCTCATATATTTTAATACTTTCTTCCCCCTTTGCTCAGTAGGGAGAGTAGTCCCTTTAATGCTTTTCTACATTTACATTATATACTAAACTTCCATATATTCTAAATCTCTTTAAATTAGCCCTTTAAAGCTTGTATCCTTTTTACATCCATGTATAAATTGTATATTTTATTTGCACATGCTGGAATGGAAATTTCCATATTCGCAATATTAAAATGTATGAATACTGTGAAATAAAAAATTGCGAACCCTTTCCTTTACAAAGTATTCAACCGGCGTTTATGGTTTTTAATTCAAAGTCTCCCCTTCAATTCTTTCATTCAATCAACTCAAACATTTGCAATATAAAAATCTTATTCAAATCATTGAGACTCAAAGGGCCTCTTTTGAATGGTTTTTTCTAGCTGAGCATCTAAATGGACAAAAAGATCTTTGTTCTTATGTAAATGGAATAGTTACATACAAATTAACATTTGAAAATAAATTCGGTTTGTTCTGAAGGGAAGGAAAAGTTGAGGCTCGTTGTTGTAATTGGCGGAATCGACGTTTGGCGAGGTGTGGTTGGGGGTGCGAGAGGCGAAGGAAAACGGTTGTTCCCGAACGCCTTCCCATTCTCTGCACAACCCCTCCGAATCTCCACAACTTGACCTTACCGAGAAACCTCGCCGAGGAGTCCAACACAATTCCTCACAACATTCACGTGGTGGGCAAGAGAGGCAACGCACAGCGGTTTTACACTTCCACTTTTCCTCATTTCTGACTACAAGACAATTTAAAAAAATCATTGAACAATCATTGGCTGTTACAATAGTATTTTACTGCTAATTGTTAAACTACCGGCGAGGGAAAGTAATTAATAATTAAAGGTAATACATATTACATGATTATTTTCATAATTATTTGGTATACGTAGTATAAATGGTTTGATGAGAATCACCATCAAAATTTCACTTGTTAAAAATTTCGTTTTAAATAGTTTCATCTAGTCAATAATTTCACCTTAATTTCACCTTTCAATAGTTTCACTTATTTTTTAATTTTTAATATATGTGGTAGTTATACTCTAAGAACTCACAAACCGAACCTTTTGCTTCATTCCACTAGATTTGCATATATTAAAACAACATTTTCTTGAAAATAGGATTGATTTATTTTAAAATTGCTGACTCAACTGTTAATATATGGTATTATCAATATTTTTTAAACTTTGTCAGTTACAAACCATCAGCTAGCTAGCTAGCTAGCTACTTTTGTACTCCTCTCTCAAAACCTAAAATGTAAATTGAAGTAATTCTAAATAAAAATCCCATTGCTCTATTCAAAGTCCATACATACTTTCAGTTTAAAGATAAAGGTGATGGCGAAGTTGCTTGGAGGTGCTGGAAATTTACTAGTTTAAAGTGCAAGTATTTTATTCATACAAATGGGGAAAAGGTCCGCGACCTCTTCTCTGGGCAGTCATAATTATGATTGGCAGATCTTCCCTCATGTTTAAAAAAAGTGAAACCTTTGATGAATATCTAGATATCATAATTTAATAGAAATTTAAAACAATATTATTTAAATAAGTTATGTTTATATAGTAGGTATGTGAATTCATAGAAGCTTACTTTTAACATTGACTATCACTTAATAGCATTGACTATCATCAGTAAGTTCATATAATTGTAGATATAATGAATTTGTCTTAGGGTACTTTTACTTGAAAAATTGCTGAATTCATATCCCAAGTTGGTTATTTATTTGCATAACGATGTTTCATATGGTAATATGGGCTATTATGTATTTGATTTTATAAGCAGTTTGCTAACTTTCTTGAAATATTTGAAACTCTTTCATATTATTTACATAAGACTTTTGTTTTCTTTAACTTTCACATCTTGTGGAATTCATAACGAAATAGCCTAATTTGACTATTTTAATACTGAAAACCATATTTATATCTGCAAGACATCAATATTTCAAAAAAAATTAACGCTCACTTTTCAATTTATCAACAAATAATAAATAACATGTATGACTACTTATGTCCTAATATAGATATGTAGGTATTACATAAAATACAATACATTACGCTAACTATGTATGTATGTATTTATTAAAGGAATTAACTTTTATTCATATTCAACATAAATTCATAAAGCACTTTACGAAATGCGTTGGTGCATTCAAGATTTATTCATTCAGAAAATAAAAAGATTAAAAATTATTGAATTACTTCCCATCAAGCCAATTATGAAGTTTGCAGTATTTATTAGAAATAGTATATGTGAAAGAGTGTCACTTTCCCTTTCCCAACCGTTTCATATTCTCATCACTCTCTCTCATTGCTTTTATCGTTGAACAAAACCTTCCATATTTTTCTATCATTCAATCTCCTCTCTCCTCCATGCATCAACTCATATAATGAGACAAAAAATATTCTTTTCACTCTACTCTTTATCCACATGTTGCAATTTGAGTATTTGAGTTCAAAAACATTTATAATGGGGAAGTAACACTTCCACTAAATTCCATATCATTGTTGACTCATTGCTATCTCTTATCTAAACAAATAGAGTCATTTGAATTATACTTCAATCAAACACGCTCAAACATATTATGCAAAAATTATTCACACTTCATTTTCTATCAATTTCATGGGCTTAATCTACCTACCTACATAAATATACCTAATACAATAAGTTTAAGTAGTTTAGCGAATTGTTTCAATGTGTGCACATTTTATCAAAAAATTTACATTTGAATAGAGTTTGATATTTACATTTAAGTTGTATACGAACAGAATATATAAAATGTTTCACATAAAGAAATAAACGCATGCACGTAAAACACACAATATGTCTGCATATGAAAATATTTAATTGAATGCTAAAAGGTCTGCAATGAAAATCCATTCTATAATTCTATTTTATACGTTTACATACATGAAAATCCAAGATATCGAAGGGAATTTGAAAATTAAAATTGGAACACATTGTTCAGCAAGATGACACTTAAGTCATACATGCATTCATAATGATATGAAATAGAGTTTTTTTGTCTCTTGTTCATAGTTTTGCATGGGTAAAATATAAAATATAAATTATTAAGATAAAAAAAAGAATTGGGGCGAGACATAAAAAAGAATACAAAGTGTATTCCAATTCCATGTGAGATAAAAAGAGATATTGGAAGGTTCTAGTATAAAAGCGAATCCATTTTTCTGCAACTCTGCAACTTCTTATCTAGCAAGACCTTCGGATGACTCCGTGTATCCTAAATTCAAATCTATTTCCTTTCCATCTTATAATCTCTCCCCTTACAATATCCCTCTCCTTACAATATCCCTCTCATATTTGGTGGTTATAAAGAGTTTTAATGTGGGGATTTGCCTATGCACCGAAGCTGTTGCTCCTTGACCTCATCCTATGCTTAGAAAACTCTCTTGCCCCGTCACCAGAACCGATCGGCTGGGGGAACCAACGTCACGTTTCCAATAAGCTCAAATACAAAATAACATTCATGTGCAATAATTTGAACATTTAATAACTTACATTACTTACATCTCATACACATTAAGTTAACATGTATGATTGTATGAATGAGCATAGGACCATAATATGTTTTCAAGTCTCAACAGACTTGTCATAATGAAAAAACACATAATAATTCCATAATGTGTTTTCAACTTATGTAAACTGTCTCAGTTTTTGTAAAAATGCAACCTAATTCAATCGTCTCTTGCACAACATTTGAGATTTTTTTCAAATCCTCGTCGTCTCGCGTGTCATTTTAATAGACACAAGCAAAGAGATAATATTTATTGAACTTTGCATAAATTCGCATTCGCATCGAATCGAATTAATCTTATATTAAATATTAATATATAATATAAAGTTATAAGTCATATTCACTTTGCTTTCACCCTTTGCTTAATTTATGTAAGATGTTGTTCTGTCTGGGAATTAATCACTCTGTTCTTTCTAAAAAAAACAATTTATAATATATTACTTTTATATGGTTTAGACATTAAATATAAATGTTTAATTGATAAATATGTTGCAATTTGTAGATAGAAGTAAAATTACACTAGTATTTGTATTGGAAGTTTTACATATTTTATAGTATTTGGTGAATTTGTGCTTAAAGGCATGCCATCATCTGGTCCCAATTCCCCGGTTCGGTCTGAAGTCTCAGGGAATTCAATGATTAAAAGCGACTTGTTTTTGAGACGAAGTCGGAGTCGAAGTCCAAGAACAAACTTCGTCCAGAAGAATTCTCCCTCTCAGAGTCAACAGGTGGATCTTTATTAATTTAAAGTTTAATTAATCTAAAATCGCGTTTAAAATTCCAAAGTTTCACGTTACACACATCAATTCCTAAATGATCCTATAATTTTATTTTTGAACAAAATATGAAAAAAGCTTGAAGGAATGCTCAATTCATTATGTATGCATATGCCATGCCTAATATATATGTATATACAAAGCTAATATTTTGTATACTAGAATAATTAAAATATGCAGAACGGCCGTACTCCAACTTGCGCCCGTTGCCGAGGTCACAACATCCGAGTTCCAGTGAAAGGACACAAACGGTATTGCGAGTTTCGCGACTGCACGTGTCAACATTGCGATTTGACGGAGAAACGCCAGAGGATCATGGCCAAGCAGGTAAACGCTCACGTATGTCAAACAATGATTTTAAATCCTCGCGGGCACTCCCTTTCACCGCCGCAAAAATTCACGAATCCACAGGCTATCATTCATTTGCACTACAAATAAAAGATCAAAAATAACTCTTTCAACGTGGCACAAGAGAAATAAAAGGGCCATTAGAAACTATTTAGAAAAATATTAAAAGTGTTTCAAGGTTTTTTCCATACGCCATGATCCATGTAAAAAGAGCAATTCCACACTGAATGGATGTTATTATGTGTTGAGCTTCCTCATCCGATAACGTCAATGTCAGCGGAGTTGCATTCTTAAAAATTTCCTCATGGCCTTGCAAATTCAATTGAACATGGATCTTCTTACATTCATCTTCATGAACATACATATTTTATCATCCTTTGAGTTGAAAATTTATTGAATCTAAGAGTTTCATCATGTTTAATTTTAACTACTTGAACAGAACAAGTCATACATTATATATGTACATACCTAGTCATATGACTGGATAGTTCATGTACAGTTCATAAAAAGAGCATTATGTATTTTAAAGGCTAATCTCGTTTTACAATAATATTCTAAATGTAATCACCCATATATAGCTTTTACATCCTTTACAAGGTTAGCCAATACTTTCAGGGCTCAGAGGAAACAAATGGGGTTTTTGAATGAACAGGAATATTTGGAATTAAATGTTAAATATAAGTTTCCATTTGGCATACATTTTAATGTATTTTGATATCTCATATTATCAAGGAATTCATCCTTCACTTTATCATCCATCTATTACCCTTTGCTTCAAATCCATCTATGCCCACTTGAACAAATTAAAAATCAAAAGTTGTATTCGAGTTATATGAAAGGGCAATTTGAACTTTGAACTCATATGAGTATGTAGTGCCAGAGCAGTGCATAAATTGAACATCATAAAGTAATAAGTGATTGCAATTTTTATCTCAAGTTTGTTTTTTTTATAAAAGGAGAATTGAAAGTAGATTCACAGTGTGTGGTTTGAAGAAGGATTAGGATTTGATACATGAGAGTAAACTTGAACGCGTGCTCGTTGAGAAAGAGAAGTGTAATGAAAAGACTCGAGTTGAATTTAATGGAAATCAAAGGGAACTTTGAGAATGTAAAAGCAAACGTCATTGTAAAGACGCTGAGCCAAAACTTTTCCCTTTTCATATTCTGCATTGTTGGGCAAGGAGAGGAAGCAATTGAAAAATTCGTTGAGCAATCCATTTTACTCTTTTACAGATATTATCATGTATCCTTGCGCAGTAAATGTATGAATACGACTACATCTAAAGTGCATATAAAGAAATCATTTCATTGAAAATAGGCTATTTTAAGTAGTTAATATTAGGTAAATAAAATTGATATGCTTATTTTATTTTTACTGGTTGTTTAAAGTGAGGAAATTTTAATTATTCATAATTCCGCGGGCAAAGTCCCGCTAGTACAATAAAACAGTATTTTAATATCATGCTTTTTAATAATTTAATAAGATATATTATTTTTGATGATGGTAGATGCAAGTTTGGATTTGCGACTCGCAAATGGCGAGTTTGCTAATCGGTAAAATTTATGAATTATGTTACGTTCAGGTCGCTGACCGCCGCGCTCACCAACAAGACGAGGAACGACGAGAGCAGTTAATGAAAGAAGGAGCTTGGCCCCAGGAACAGGCGAGGGCTGCCATGCTTCTAAACATGACAGGCAGCACGTCGCTAGGTCCCGAAACCAAGAGCAACCCTCCGCCCTCGTCGTCGACTGGCGTGGAAGAAGGCTCGTCCAGGCCGGAGTCCTCAGGCCGAATGTCGCCAGGGTCCCATACTGCCAATGAAGAAGACCCGCCGTCGCCCTCGGCGCCTCCGCAGTCTTTTGAAACCCCGAGTTCTCCGCCAAGCCAATTCCTCCGACCGCCGGGAATTGAGCATTTCCAGCCGTCGTTGACTCCGGACCATCTCGCTCATCTCCTGGCAATTAAGAACATGTACCCCCATTTCAGTTTCGGTAATTTAAACGTTTTACATTTTTTAAAACATAATATCTATAGTAAATTAGAATTTAGTTGGATTTCCCTTTGTCAAAGCATAAACCACAAACCAAGGTCGGTATAATTGCCTGGGCAACGAGTTTTATTCATAAGTGCATTGGCATCCGGCTTTATTACTCGTTGCATTGAGAAGGCAAAATATTTCATAAATGTTCAATGTTAAGAATAATTTCAGATCATTAGATACAAAATTCATAGAATCATAAAAAATAGTCGCATCATGTAATATGGGAAATTATACGATGAAATAAACCTCATTTATCAACAGTTAAAATTCAAATAGTAATTTCTATAAGCAGTTAAACTAAATTATTTTTTTTTAATTTACGAACATGTGTGGGAATCCATTTCCTTCCCCGTGTACAAATAGTAAGTAGGGATTTATGAAGCCAGCGAACATTGGAATATTTTATTGCGTTATTTAGTATGTTGTAAGAGCAACTATATTTTTAAAATACATTCATATATGACTCGAGGCCTATACCATGTTTAAGGAATAAGACTATAATGTGCTCGTACGAAGCGAATGTCCTTTAATGGCTTTGGGCATAAAGAGAGGAATGGTGATGAGAGAAGTGGGTTTAATATTTTAATGGCCACTTTTAAAAAAAGAACATACTTTCCAAGGATCCCAATTATCCTTAACACTCGTAAAAAAGAAAGAACGAGAGACCCAACACATTATGAGTTTTCTATTAAGAACATATGGAATTGAAACAGGTAATGAGAATGGCAAACACTTAGAAAACTTCATAAAATTCCTATTTAAATCCTGGAGGTGGAGCTATGAATCAAAAAGGCATTAAACAATTGCCTATTTATATACATATATCATTTTTCCTTTTTTATACAGCGCTTATTAAAACCTCACAAGCTTCCATTAAAATAATTCATACATACAAAATAATGCGAATGTAAATGGGACATAGAGGAACTTCTCACGCCCGCGCCCAGCCTAAGTTCAAATGTTCACTAGCTAAATATAAGATTACTTCAGAGTAAAGGCCTATGATATTTAATTATTAAATACCTTCTCTGCGGTATTTTCTTAAATACTAAACCTAAAATAATAGTCTTTCCAAATTGAATAACTATAATTAAAAAAAATGCCAAACTATTAAGCTTTAATAAACTACGGCGCGTAAATTTGAATCTTTTAATCCAAATTACCATTTCAAGTGTTATGGGATTTTGGTATCTCTCTTAGTAAATTCAAACAATCACTGTGAATCCAACTAGAGATGCAATGAAAATTATAGTTTAGAAAATTAATTGAAAAGGTTGAATCAAATGACTCAAATTGTCCTCAAGGGTCGTTAAAAAGTTATTAAATATTTAACGCACGTCTTCTCTCCGAATCTGTTGAATTGGAGCTTTTGGGGGGAAGTGTAAAAGACGCTTTAACGACAGATTTCAGATTCTCCCTCTCTCTCCGCCTCACTGTTTGATATACAAAGGTTGCTCATTTGAAAATGGTTCAACCTCTTTTAATACTCATCATAATATTCTCCGGTCCCAATAACTTCCTTTTACGACCTTCTCAATCCGAATCCCCGACTTGGAAGTTAATAAGGTCCCTTGAATGGCACTGGAACATAAAACAATATCAATTTCAAAATCAATTTCCAAACCTTCGTAATTGCCGCCAAGGATAAAAGCCATATTATTCTCGACTACATAAACCTTCTTGGCGGATTATAATACTTCCCCATAAAGACATTCTTTGATACTCATATGAAAATCGTTTCATTTCATCGTAAAATACTTTTAATCGGTTTCTCTTTAACAGCAAGAATAAAATGATTCGGACGAGAGCGAAAGATTTCCCTTTACTTTTTTCCTCACACACATTTTATGATGTGGCACAAGATCAGTTTGAATTTGTGATTCAACCCGGAGTTCAACCCTATTTATGCCTTAGATGACTCAGAGACCTTACGTAATTGTGTCTACTTAAGTGTGAGAAATTAGAAGAAAAAGAATTCAATGGCTTAAAATATCCTTATAAGTTGAACTGATTAGAATAGAAGGAGAAAAGATTCATTTAAGACTTTCACGGATTAAACCATGATTCCTTATATTCATATACTAAATGTTCAACTGTATAAAATTTAATATATATTATATTTATATGAATGTATATATATAAATATCAAGACACTGTATTTGTGCATGTAGATAAAAGTTAAATATTTATGAAATTTTTTCAAAGATTAAATTAACTTTGGATAGGAAAGCTTGAAAGTATTGAATTGCAAAAAATGAAGTCAACACTGTCGCGACGCTTTTTTAACAAGTTGACCCAAATGACCTCTTTTACTTTGTATAAGAGTTTATAATTTGACATGGAGCTTAGACGGAGATTCAACTCTTGATAATTTCTATCTTTCCCTCAAGAACTCGCCAAGTCTGGGTTTTTAAGCTTTAATTTACATACCCTTCAGTCTCGGCATTTTTTTTACAAATTATCTTTTCTCTTATTACACAAATAAGAACAAATTAACTATTCAATTGCCTTTTGACTCGCGTAGCTCAACTTTGTCCTTCAAATTCGTCACGAGGCATTTGGAAATTGTACATATAATAAATATATTCAAAGATAAACATCTCATATTATGCACGGCTCATTGCATAGATCCAAATCATTGAATCCAACCTAGTCATCATTACACATACAAATGTACTTAATATGGAATAAAATGCCAATTATATGCAAATATAATGTTAATGCCTCTGTTTAAGAAAATGTGCCTGTATGAGTAATAGGGAAAGTTTCATTTGTAATCTGATTTTACGAGTAAGGTGATCTAAATGAACATTAATAATATTGTTCCTTTTATTCATGAACGCATAATCATGAATTTGGTCTTATTTATTTGGTTTTTCAAATGATCATTCTATTATTCATTATACCATTATGATTTTATAAGATTATGAGATACTTCATGTGATTTATTTTTCTATCAATGATTATAAGAATAAAACGCAATAAAAAGTAAAATTACACTAATCAGTTCATAAGAATATCAGTATGAACTTTCCAATTGAAAATACATAGTGAATGCATAATATATTACAATACAGAATGTTATAGAGAAAGGTTTATTACTAATTTTTTTAATTCATAGAAAAATACTTTAATAACAAGTATTAATTTTTTATCACTAATTAAAGTATTAAAGGGAAAGAATATAAAAATGCGATACAGCTATAAGGTAGATTAATTTGTACCTCAAACCAAAGTTAAAGTTCTCAAATGCCGAGGGTTGTTGAGGAACAGGAAAAGGGGGATGGAAAGAGCTGGAGGAGCTTCATAGACTTCTATAGGCTTTCTGAGCCGCCCGTTCTACCCTTTTGGCTCAACCACAGGGTTGGAAACTATCATTATCACTTCTTCAATTATTTCTACCCCAACTCCTTCAAACTTTTAAATCCTAAATCCAATCCTGTTTTCGAATCAAGTGTCATTATAAATTAAAAAATTGATTGTATTATATATTCTGATACAAGAGATAGGTTTAATGAAATGCCACTATCTACTATAGATGATATTTACAATTTTCTTATTTAAGGGTGGAGTTAAGTTTTTACGCCTTTACAAAGGTACACCTAACATTTACACTGTTAATGCCACATTTTTCCAATATCACATTCGAAAGATTGGTTCAATCGCGAAAAACCTATAGAGAGACATTTTTGAAAATGTTCATATTAAGCACTCTGCTTAATGTTTAAGAAATCACTTTTGGAGAAAAACCAAGCACAAGGGTACACTTATCTCCTTATGGGTGAGAGCTAGAGAAAAGTTTATTTCACAAGAACTCTTCGAAATTCCCGTATGAAAAATCCTATAGAGAGACATTTGTAATTTCATCAATGGTTAAAGATTTAACCATTGATGCTTAATTATGTAACTAGGGAAATGAATTTTCACATTGTAGTTCAACAAATTTCTTTTCATTCTATAGGTATTTACTCATTTTTTCATTTCTTCAATTTCACTTATTTCTCTCTTCAAAAATTAAAATATGCAGTGATACTATCCTGTGTTGCATTTAGAATTTCAAAATAAATTAATTTTAATTTAATTTATCACCTGGTAAAATGGTAAAACTCAACTTACCCCTTAGCATGAACAAAATATTAAAATTATTTTTTGTTTTAATGATTTTAAATTTCTAAAGACTTTAAATGTTCAAGGTTATTTTTTAAATAATTATGTATAAATATTAAATATGCTAAATTCAAATTTTGACTTACCTTAAGATAAAAAAAACCAGACTAAGGACTTTTTCGACAAATCTAATCGCTTCTCTTGCTGTCCAAGTCAATCAAAAATGATTTTTTATAATTTTTCCTGAACTCTTACCAATTTGTAATTTATTTATGGGCTAAATATAAATTAATTATTTTGCTTAACTGTCTTATTTATTAAGTTCATGAGCTCAACTTCGAAAAATTGTTAGATTGGAATTGGAAGTAAATCTAATGCTAAGTAATAAATTTTGAATATGAGGACATGAGAAAGTGAATGAGAGAAAAGTGAGTCGTGGGAGTGAATTGAAGAAGACGAGTCGGGAGTCGAGTTTTATATGGGGAATGTGTAAAAACCTTGTTAGCCGAGGCCTCCAATTGTCGGTCACCGTCCATGTCGCGGAGGATGAGGAGGAGAGAAACATTCAAAGGTTCACTCCATGCTAATAACCCATTGAATTGTTACAATGTTGGACTCTCCACCTCCCACAACCCTTCACGCAAGTTAAACCTGGCTTCATTTTTCCGAAATTTCAAGTTGCTTCATATATGAAAGTTATCATAAATACACAATTAATATAGTGTCAATCATGTTCTTCATGGTAATCTCTTTTTGGCATAAAAATTGAATTCAAGAGATTAATTACTAATGACTACATTCACAAATGAGATGAGTAAATTCGATAATGAATTTGATAATGTTAATTCAATTGCAAATTGCATCTAAAAGCTGTCTTTCATTAATTCTAGCTGGAGTTCCTCGTATGAGTGAAGGTAATTTTGAAGGTGTGAAAGGGCCGTTGGTCCGAATCATCGAAAAGTTTCGATTTCCCTTTGAAGCCCTCCCGCTCGTTTATTGCATTTTCAAAGCTGCGAGATCTGACTTTAAACTGGCTGTTGACAGAATACAAGATGGTAAGGCTAACTTTTAAAAAAGTTTAAAAATTTCTTGCCAAACTGACGAGTGAGCAAGTGCTTGACAAAGCCTAATTAATTTCAGCTATTACGGAATTTCGAAGTTTGGCGGTTCGGGAATACCAGGAAGAAATGGCCAAGACTTATCCCTACTACAATTGGTATCATTTTTATCCTCCTCCGCCTCCTCCATCAAACATCAATTAATCAACTTTAGTAGTAAATTGAAGAAAAATCATATCATTATTAGTTGTACTCCCATATGCTACTAATCTTATAATCCAACAAACCTTATAAAGCCAATCTTAATAGTTAGGTAGATACTCATTCATAATATTACATTAAAGTAAGTTCAAATAGCAATTTGGAATATTATGGACTTATTACTTATATTTAATTCATTAACAATTACTGAAATTTCTAAATGACTTCATAAACTCATTAAAATAACGAAATAAGAAACTTACAATGGTGAATTTCTCAAGATTTCAAATAAAAGATCTTATTTATTTCTTTATTTCTTTCAGTAGGAAGTATGTAAGATAATTATGTATTGATTACTTAACTGTTATTACTTTAATCACTAAGTTAATGCCTTCATAATTCATAAACATCTTGGTGACTTGGAGGATTAAAGAGGATTAAAAGATGAGTACTCTACTAATTACACTATAATAAACTTATATCGTAGTTAACTTCACTTAATTTACTGGATGTTTAGAATACTATCAAATCTAGGAAATTTAGTAATATCTAAAACACATTCTTAACTCTGGTTGTTGAAATACTCATATAGTGAACTTATGTATATGAAATACAATATTATTAATACAATTCAT
This sequence comes from Neelides sp. FZ-2019, assembly GCA_009869795.1. Classification (NCBI taxonomy): domain Eukaryota; kingdom Metazoa; phylum Arthropoda; class Collembola; order Neelipleona; family Neelidae; genus Neelides; species Neelides sp. FZ-2019. Next base: position 11,963 of record VJMY01000646.1, on the reverse strand, counting down.
TTAAGCTATGGGGTTTCAATTCAATCGACAAAAATTTTTCATGGTTGTTTGGTCGCTTATTGTAATTTAGGTATGCCTCCATGTTTTTAGCTAATCTTAATAATGTAATTCTTATTAAACTTATTTAATATAGCTAACAATAAAGGGAAATCCAAGAAAATAAGATTACACAATCCATATTTTTATTTTGCTTCTCCGGGAATTTTATTTACTTCCTTACAATATAAATTCAATTATTACTATGTATTTATTATATCCAATTATTCAATATAAAAGTTCAAACTTTTACACATTATAAATCTAGTAAATTGAAATTGTAATTATGAGATGGTTGAAGTAATGCGAGAGACATGATTAATTGATGTTATTATGACTATGATTGTGAATATACCCAACTTCATAATAAATTAATCTGTTTGTTCGTGAAATAAATTGTTTAAAAATTACTAGACTAACATTCTTTATTTGATCATTTGAAAATAACCAAACCTAAAAATCATCATATACAAAGTAAACGCATAAAAATATAATGGCTCTCATTAGTCTGCTTGTATACTATGCATATACCTAATTAAGTCTAAAAATATTTAATAATTGAAGCTGTGCACAAAGTACAAATTTTGCATAAATCTTAGTGGGCAACAGGATGAAAATGTGAAGTAGATTTTGATTAATGTAACATGTATAAGGCAGATAGTCAAAAGGCATAACAAAATTTTCTAATAATAAGCGAGGGTTTTTCCATGAAAGTAGAACTCATTTTCTTCTCATTTTACGAGGTGGTGCGTTGGGAAATGGTTTTTCTTTAAGTTTAATGGCCGATGCGTCGTTCAAACAAAAGTTCTTCGAAGGTCTCCTTCACAAAATGTTCCTCAACTTCTCTCGACATGTGTAATTAGGAAGACCTAAAAGTCGAGAGGGAAGAAGCCCAAACTCCAATGACCAGAGACAACAAAAACCTCTTTGTTCGCCCCACACCAACCAACTTGTCCACTACCATTACTATAACCATTGTTCCACTTTGAGTTCAAAAATTGAATTTATAATTTCCTTTGTTGTTAAACTGGATAGTTCATACTTAATATGCATTATTTTATATGAATATATGGTTTTTAAAAACTCATGTTATCTTAAATTATTCCCAATTATGAAAAATAATTATTTAATTACGTTTATTATGTAATAGTATAATTATTTAAAAGATTATCTAATTTTAATAATTCATCATTTATCTAGCTTATTGCATGACAATTGTAAATGTTTTGAGTCAGACTTTTGCAAAGAATTTTGAGCTTCATGATGATCATAAATAATATTATTTCAATCATATGAATCATGAACAGAAATACTTATATTTCATCAATGAAAAATCATACATATATTTTGAAATTCGATTTCTAATTTCTAATTGATTGTAAAGGGAGAAATGTGAAGTTGGAAACTGGTCGACAAGAGTATTTGTAACTTTTATAGAAAAACATCAACTAGGAGGGAAATTGTGGGAAATCTTATTGTTGGAGTTTAAGTGTTAATTAAGGCTATTGAGTCTCTTGGTCGAATTTAATGTTCGAACCTATGGTCGTCTCCCATGAATTAAATTTTGTTTTTAAGTGGGTCATATAAATATAATGGGACTGGGAGGGGAAGCACATGGGAGAGCCATCCAAGGAATTCGCCAAATTTAGTGGATGAACTCCAGAGGACCCTCGTTAGAACACGTTAAGGCACCGTTTGGCATCCAGAAGAGAAAGAAAGTTTTCCCTTCGCTCCAGCACCCACTTCACCCTCGGCTTTATCCTCTATGAGGACCCGACTTTTAATATCTCTCCTCCATATAAATGATAATGAACCTTTGGCCAATTGCACTCGCTCAAACATATGTGGGAATTTGGCGGAACGAGACGAGTCCTAAGAGCCTTTAAAATCAACGTCCTTTTCTCTCCACTTTTATCCCTTTGTGTCTCCACTTTGGGAAAAACGGCCCACCCTCGAAGGCAAATACCCACACAATACTTTTTAAAAGAACCCTCATACTCTTTTCCAAATACTTCTTATATTGCAAAAAACTCAACAAGACAGTTGTTCCCCCCTATGTACGTTTATATACTTTATACTCATTTTTGCAAAAAATTCGTATATTGAAGTACAGATAGATGCGCTGAGTACTAGTGTGTACCTATACTGTGTACCTTATGGACTACATAAATTGATATTTTGGACATATTCTTCATATGTAGCTATACAAGTCGTTCATATGTATATTGTATATTATTTATGTTCAATGTGTTGTCTTTTAAAAAGGTAGAAGAAGAAACTTGACATTTGAATGGCTCTAGAGTAGTTCAAAAAACATTAATTACTTCCAGCTCCAACTTTAACCTTCTTTCCCCAATTACATTTTATACCTTTTTGTAAAAAAATTGAGAAAAACCGTAGAATCCTTTCAAAGCCCCATTTTGTTAATAAAAGAGAGTTAAAACTATCATGCAACCTCGAGCTACTACACTATTACATGTTTGCAATGTGCTATGTAATATGTTAGATTTAATTAGAGAGATGGAAAATAAACGATAAGAAATTTATTACTGTAAAATTGCATTTAATTCTCAATAATTTCAAAACTCGGCTTTTTCAACAATAAACATGAAATATTACTTCAAGCTTCTCCTTTAAATGAAAACATAATAAATATATTGAAATTTACAATAAAGATATTTCTTTTGTAATTACAAAATTAAACGAAACTGGAGCGATATAAAAGGCTTTAGCCTAACTATTGATAATTGTAAATTAAATATAAATATTTAACTATACTTCTTGCATTATAATAATTATGTACTGAGTAAGTATTTATTAGCACAGTATTGTGCTTTTCAACCTAAACAAAAGAACTTAAAATAATTTGATAATGTTCTTAGGCAAAGGGACCCATGTTAGAAATAAAATGGGAATAATTCCAAAGAACAATGAAAATTTTATCCCGAAAAACATTTATTATGCACTTTTCTATTCTTTGTACTTTACTTGTATGTATATGAGTTGTATGAAAGAGATATTTATAATATTGGAGCACGCATGGATTTTATTACCATGTAACATTTTCCAGATGAATTTTAATGTTTTCCTGTTAGATTGTAATTGAGGATTTTTTTATGAAGAACCTTTATAAAGTACAACTCGCGAGGTCTCTTCGTACGTTGCTAAACTTTCAAAAATATGAGTTGAACAGAGGATACATGGTATAATATAAACAGGTACTTGAGGATGTAGGCAGTAATATTTGTGCGCCTTGTACACTATGTATATTTGGGGAATTATTGTGCTCGAGGACTGTGAATTGCACATGTGGATTTCGGGAAGTTTCTTCCACTTGGAAGAACATAAAATTTTTAATGGGAGTTTCGGCAAAAGAACGACGTTGGCCAAATAAGGGCCCGACCATTACCTTTCCCTCTTCCTCTATCTCTCCCATATATCAAACGACCAGTATTATAGCCTCTTCTTTTTGCAAAAACTTTCCCAAACGGAATCTACGAACAATACAGGCAAATCACGTTTACATTATATGCGAATAACTTTGTGAGTATTCAATACTTATTCATGTTTTCTCTATTTTAGACTTATTTATACAGACTTAAAGAATAATCAATAATATACATGTATTAATTATTATTAATTAAAGTCTTGTGAGAAATGCGAAAGTTTTTTCAAAATATATTCAAAGCTTCGCAAGTATTTTGTATTTTAATCAAGAAATTTTGTGTTTCTAGATGCATTTACACTGATTTTAAATGAGCACTGGTTAATAAAATTATTTTCATTAAAGGTTATATGAATTATGATATTTGATATGAAATGCATGTACAACAATTTTATTGCTTTATCTCTATTGCTAAACATTAGTATTTATATACAAATGCGAAGTATGAACATACAAAACAGGAATAATGTGTTATATCTTGAGCTGAGCGTGTTTAAAACTTTTGTGTTGCTCGACGATGTGTGGGAAGTTGGATTATAAAACTTTTATGATTATGAATAAAATAAAATAAATTATTAATTGCAATTTCCTTTTGCGGCTCAACAAGGGAATCGCATAGAAATTAAGATTTTAATGAATACGATCTTCAATTATCGAATTAGCTCAGCCGTAGTCTGGAACTCATTGCTCCCATATACATTTTATAGCTCGTCTTAAACATATTCTTTTATCTCCTTGCTGAATATGCTAAATATTTTGTACTTATCAGTTGTTATATGCCGCCCTATATTACTTCATATAAAAAAGTTGCAAATATTCAACGCGGTAAAATAGCATTAATGAAATAATATTACCTATATGATACGCTCATCGGTCATGTACATAGGTATAACAAGGTATACCTTGTTTTAATAAGACTAGACTAGTTTATATAATAAGAAATCTCTATAAATTGCAGGCAAATCTGGATGAAAAAAATAGCGAGCCAAAGAGAGAGGACAATTTTAATAGCTTAAAGATATATGATATAATTCAATGTAATAAGTTTTAATCTCCTCATATCATAATGCAGAAGGGTCATAAAGAGTTGAAACTCGTAAATCCTTCTTCTCCAAAAACATTTTCTCAATGTAGCGATGACGTGGCGATTTACTTTCGTCCATTCTCACTCGCCCCTTCTTTTTCGCAAATACACGCATATAAGTATAAGGCAGCGAAATCTTTTGCATATAAATTGTATAAGTATGCTCCTCTAGTTTACATGATGATGAGGAAAATGCTAAAAAAGTGCAGTATAAATTTACGACCCTCGTGAGATTCATATACAGAACATGATCATTTAAAACTTATTTGAAAATACCAATTTGAAGGTCCAACAGCCAATAATTTAATTCCGTATCAGTACCTACATATTGCGAAATTAAAATACTCAAATCCATTTTTATCCTAAAATACTAATTAATAGGTACATATAATTATCTAGGTAGTGTACTGAATAAGCATAAACTATTAGTGGTAGGTATGCATTTATAGATTTCGAATATGTATAATATATAGAAAAACAATAAAGACGTATTATTTGTTCCAATGTTCTATTGTTTAAGTGCTAGCGTGAACATTAGGAAGATGTGAAAGGCGACGTGGGGACGCAATGGAAAGGACGTTGTTCCATAAAAGATTTTTCCGGAACTTTCTTTTTACGGCTCTCCCTCACTCAACTTCCAAGAGATTGAGGTTAAAGGCGGGGACGCGTTAAAAAAGTGTTTAGGGGAACTGGCGAAGGAAATTACAAGTCGAGGAAATGATTCCGCAAAGGGTCGTAAAAGGACCGAAGGGGGAACTTCAATACACACATTTGCATTCTTCTCCGACGATCCGGCTATAAGGATCCTTTTTCTCTTCGGCTCCCGAAAGACCCGAAGAGGAGGGAAAAAAACCAATTTGAACACTTTCTTTTAACCCAAATAACCCAATTATATTTCTCCAATAAAAATGTTGAGTGTACATTGTGCGATACACGCGATTTGCGAATTGTTTATTTTAATATTTTAATTTCCGACTTTTTTACATTCCACATTATAATTTATATTAACTAACCAACCTTAAGATAGCTTTTTAAACACATTCATGGCAAGGGCGATAAGTTTAATGATGATGTATGGAAAGACTATTGAAAAGGCAATGATTTTTGAGTAAATTGATAAATGTAAAATAATTAAAAGGTGGTATTTTATTATAGCTCGTATTTAATCAGTCTATTAGTTACGTTATAAATAAATATCATCTCTTTGATCCTCCCAAACATTTTGGACTTGCATCGACGACGTTGAACTTTTCCCATTCTTCAGGCGTCTTGGCTACGATCGAAAGAGCGTGAAGACCAGACTTGAATTCTTCACTTAACACTCCGTTAACCTGCAATAAAACAATTAAGAATAAATTAACAATCCTTTTACCACTTATTTTTAACAATTAATTGAACTTGACTAATTCCTAGTTGTAACATTAAAATTTAAGGTTGGATTTAAACAAGTGAATTTAAACTGTTTTAATTCCTTTACCTTTTGATGTCTTTTAACAAGGGAAATTCCAGTGAAATCTTGAGAGACGACGACGACTTTGAAATGCGTCTCTGCTCCTTTTGGTACATTGTGCATGTAGGACTCGTTGAGGACTTCAAGCACCGACGTCTTCAACTCGGATTCAATTAAACTTTTAATCCTCCTTTCACGCTCTCCCATCCTGACTAAAGTCGACCAGAAGAACCGGCTAAAAACCCTCATGCACTCCAATTTAAGTCGGATGAAAACTACGCTGTTGTTGGGAAGACTTAAATCTCTATGCGAAAGGACATTCGAGTTTTTGGAAAGGAAAGTTTAAATTAAACTCGGGTTTCTTCCAAAACATGTGTCGGGTCGAGAAGGAAGATAGACAGAGAAAGGCCGTGAATCTTGGGGAGGATTGGCGGTCGATGAATCTAGTTAGTGGGGATGTAGCTCAGTGGTAGAGCGCTCGCTTCGCATGTGAGAGGCCCGGAGTTCAATCCTCCGCATCTCCAGAATTTTTGCACGTTTTTATCTCTCTTTTTAATTTTTAACTGATAAGTTAAAGGGTTTTAATGGAATCAAACACAGAGATTGCATTAAATATTTTATTATCTTTCATTAGGCATACTTAAGACAACCTTTTAGGACTTTAAAATCAAAATTTCCCCAGACTTGCACTTAGGCAAACGTTTAAAAATAGTTTTAGTTAATCAACTAAATGGACAATTTAAGACTAATTGATAAATTTAATTGCATAAATTATATAAAAATTATAAAATAAAATATATAAAATATATCAATTTGCTTATACATTAATGTTTAATTACAACTAAAATTGACAAAGTGATTTTGGTAAATTGACGAATTTCTCGTTTATTTGGGATGTTTGGAAGTTACAAGAATTTTACAATGTTGTTACTAAACAAGCATAAATGCAAATCACATTTAGCTGTTTAAATAAATAGAATATTAAATTATTGGTTCTTGGTTTACATGCACGGGTTGATTTACTCAATTATTTTATTTATACATTTATAGGTTTGTTAATAAATAGGACTTAATGAGTCTTCAGGTTCATTTTTTACAAAAAATATTCATGGCTGGTTGACATTGTTTTAATAATGGAATAATAAATGTTCACATATAGGAAAGGTTGAGTTGGCTATATTATGACATCTAAAACACGACGAATTTTTTCACAATATATAGCGGTGGTTTTTTAGATAGATTTTACATTAATTTTATGATTTTGATTTAGTGTTCAGAAGTTGCAACATGAGTTGGTTTTCTTCGCCGTCTTGTAGAACATCTTCGACTGAGCGGAGAGACCTTCGGATTTTGCAACGAGGTCGTCGAGTTTCTCACCCCGCTCCAATACGGCTGCTATTGTGTCCGTCTTTAAAAAAAACAATTCACATTAGAACTCAAATCCCAAAATTAAAAAGAATATCTAATATAAATATCTAATTAGCTCGAAGACTTATTAGATCATTTTGAATAATTTACCATGATTATCTTGGTTTCATCAAGTTCAGCTTGAATTTTAGTGAGTGGATCCGCCTCTTGAGGATTTTGATATTTGACAAGAAATGCATCCAGTGCTGAAACATTCAAAATTGACATTAATTTAATGATTTATGTGAATTATAGTAAAGAGATATTTTTCAATCGTACCTTTGTAATTTCTAAAAGTCTCTTCGTTCCCTTTTCTCCAATCGGACTGAGCTGAGACGTCGTCGAGGACCTTGGTGAGAAGAGTATGTGCGACTCTGTGAGGATATTCAGAGTCAGAGACCAAACACGCGCTTAACCCATCACTCCGGACAAAAACATGGCAAATGTAATCTGGAATTAAACAACATTATTAAAGTCTAGTTGTACATACAGCGCAGTATAATTGAATTTCAGAATAAATGAAGCAAAGTCCCATATCTTGTTTTAAAAAACTCAATTTTGTAAATAAATTGTGGCTATAAGATTAAACTGGTGTTTACCTTGCTCTTTGACAGATCTCCTCGTCGCAGGCATCGTCCTCTCCACTGTAATGTTGGATGCGAAGATCATGAATTCTTGTACGGAAGTTCGTTGGAAAAAGCCAAAAGATGCGAGGTCGTAAACGCCCTTCAACAATGTCCCTGACCCTTCGCCGCCCTCGATCGACCTCCGAAATACGCTAATTGCGTACAACTTGACCATTTTCTCAAATCGCTAAACACTCGACTAATTCACAGTTAGTTTAATGACATTTATCTCACTTTTAAATATGAGTGGAATCAAGTTGACTGGAAAATTGAGAATTGACGATCACACTATAGAGATTTTGCCTTATGCAAATCTCTAATAATTTATATAATATTTACCCCTGACTCCCTTAACAATGAGTCAATATTATTATGAGTAATGATAATCACATAGTTCAAAGGTTATTTACTAAATACTTCGCGATGATTGAATTTTATGTGAGATAACAAATAGGATTTTGAGAGAGTAGGAAGTGGAAGGAAACAGGTGGTGGTTGGGGATCACGTGACGTGAGAATCCCCTCCCTCGGCGACTCCTTTGAATTCCCAAACTGACAACTCGACCGCCACTGTTTGAGGTCAATGAAGTGGAGGGTTTAAAGGGGGATTTTCTCCCTTTTCAATTGACCTTTACCTTTTCGACGGTGATCCGCTAAGACATAATGACGACTGCCATATATTTAGAACATTACCTAGAGAGTAAGTATTGTTTTTAGGAACCTTAGCCTCTGTTTACTTCCAATTTATTGGTTCTTATCTATTTAAGGATGTTTTGATCTTAGTAAGGATTATTTGTGTGTTAAATAAAGATGAAGTTCGTGATTAACTTGTATTTTTAATAAATTCTAGGTTTAGAGAGTCTTCCTGTTGAACTTCAACGAAATTTCAATTTAATGAGGAATTTGGACGGGCGGGCTCAGTCCATCCTCCAAGAAATTGATCATCTGGGAGACGAGTTTTTAAGATCGACCTCTGTCAATTCCTCTGAAAAAAGACGAGAACTAACAGCTAAAATACAAGTATGCTATAATTTATCACTTAATCATATTTCTGCTTTAAATATGTCACTTTTTAATCTATTTTTCATTACGTATAAGTACTGTAGTATAATTCTGATAGTTAATTGGTTAAAAACAAATGCTTATTTGTTCCAGAAATTGTTCAACAAAGCAAAAGAATATGGTGATGATAAAGTACAACTCGCAATCCAAACCTACGAGCTCGTGGACAAACACATACGTCGGCTCGACTCTGACTTGGCGCGGTTTGAGAGCGAAATTCGCAACGGCGGGTCCGGCGCAGCGTCTCCTCCTTCCACGTCCGACTCCAAAGAGACCGGGAAGAAAGGCAGGGGACGAAAGCGCGAACTTCCCTCCAACAACGAGAAGAAAAAGTCTTCCAAAGTCATAGAAACCATCGACGAGAAACCCAAATCCCCCATGCGAAAGAAGAAGTCCGAAATCGTGGCTGTGGCTGAACAAGCAGCGTCTTCGGGAACTTCAGGCGACGTCCTCGACATGCCAGTCGACCCCAACGAACCCACATATTGCATCTGCCATCAAGTGTCTTACGGCCAAATGATTGCTTGTGACAACCCAGAGGTAAAAATCAGGGCTGGGCAGGTGGTTAAATTCAAACTGTTTAAACAGGGTTTCATCAGGCTGTAAAAATGGGTTTAATTTGTTTTTTTATTTTGTTGCAATTTCTCTTTTTATTTTAAAAGTATACATATGTACATGTATTTAATTTCAAACTCCTCCAACCTCCAGCTTCCTAAGGAAGTGTAGACAGTCTTCTTCATCTTTGTCTATGAGAACGGAGATTTGCGGGTTGTTGACCATCGCCGTGACCCAGAAGTTCAGATATTCTCAATGATGGAAATTAGACGGTCGAAGAAGGGCTTTCGGCTCTTGTACTTTTGTTCGACTTTCAAAATCTCAGTGGCTTTCTCGTTCAGTATATCTATTTCGTTCTGACAAGAGTCGATTTCCTCATGGGCCTTGTGAGTCTCTTCGTCGAGCTAATGGTTGTCGTCCTAGGAGACCTCCTCCAAACGTTTTATTTTTCTTAGACTCACTCTCTAGCTTCGAGAATTTAGGAACCTAATTAATAATCTTTTATTTGGTGATCTTTAATAGTCGAGGATTTGAATGGTTCAGCCCTTAGTGTATACAGTCCTATATATGCAGCTTAAACCAATTTAATCTGTTTAAACAGGCTTAGGGAATTTAACCACTGTTTTTTACAGTCATGGTAAAAATTATCATATTAATCATAAAATATTTATTAATCCATCAAATTACAATTACTTGAGTTAAATAAATAAATACATATTTAACTACCGTCACTTCACAATTGTGACGAAATAGTTTTAATTTATGCTAAATGCTAAAATTGTTTTGTTTTATTGCAGTGCCCGATCGAATGGTTTCACATTGGCTGCATGGGATTATCATCGATTCCGAAAGGCAAATGGTATTGTCCAAAGTGTCAACCTTTAAGAAAGAAATAGCGGGTTTGAACATTTCTATCCGCTTGTTACAATACCTATAACTGCAATTTAAATTGCTGAAAACTAGCAGGCCTTTTAAAAATGCAAAAATACATTTTATACTTACTCTTAACTCATTGTTTATATAATATTTTAAATGAGCGTTTGAAAAGTAATAAAAAAATAATGGTTGTTATATACAGTTATGGTTGTATAAATCTACTAATTAATAATATCAATAATCAATAAGTAATTCATTTTTTGCCTATCTGTTAATAATCCAATTGTGTACACGGTCATGAAATAGGTAAATATTAATTTTTTACAATCTACATTTTAATGTTTTTTATTTAATTAATATACATAGTGAATCAAACGAAATAAATTATGTCCAAAGTGCCGTGAAGAATCTTCCACGTTTTACCACTTAATTGTTCTTATCTTTAGAAGATTATTTATTTATTACTATTTTATTCGTATTAATAATAATTTTTTAATCCTTATGTATTAAGATCTTTATTTTGTAAACTTTTCAATTTGTTCGGTTTTTTACGTGCTATTCTTATTCATACATACATTATTTGTGGCATATAATAATGAAAATTGGTATTAATCAAAATCAATACTTTATAAATGAATTAATGACTCACTTTAAGTGTCATATAAAGTATTCATGTGAATTTTCATTTCTCAAGAAAGCAAAACTTGACGAGTAATTTAATTTGGAAAAGAATCTTGAAGCAATAAAAGAAAATACTCAAACTATCTGCCTGTTGTTTTAATTTCCCAATACATTATGCTTTTTCAATATAAATAAATAGTCTATTAAAAGATTGATTATTTATATCATAAATAATTTATTTGATTAATTAAACGAAACTTTACTTTCTTGCATATAATAATTAACTTTTTCATCCTCTTCTTGAACGTGTGTGTTTATCTATTTATTAATGTCCATTTACTGACGATGAGTTTAATAGGTTGTTAACCTTTTAATATTATTAAATTTATTCTACAGATGATTTCCTAAATTTTTCTATTGTTGAATAATTTATTATAATAAGATTACGTAGGTGAGATTTTGATTTAAATCTAGCAAATTGACCTACTTCCAAATAACAAATTACACAAAAATACCTATCTAAATGTATTTATACATGCATACTTATTGAAGATCATTAATTTATTGGATACCTAAAATATTTGTACAATCTTAACTTGTTGTTTTAATGTACTATATAATATTATTTGACTCTGTAAATTCTTAATGTTTAAAATACCAATTTAAGGAAATCGATCAATCAATATTTCATAATGGCTTGATGGCTCCTCAGATTTATTTTAGGTCACTGATTTTTGTTGATTTTGAATTGAAATTGGCTTATATTTCTTATAGAATTAAATATAATTTTTTATGAAAACTA
>VJMY01000645.1:0-41242 GCA_009869795.1 Neelides sp. FZ-2019 | reverse complement strand
CGCTGTTTCTTTTGCCCGGAGAGGTTATCTCTTGTTATCCCAAGCCTCCCTCACTCCAATATGCCGGTATGAAAGACTAATATTAGGTTTGGAATCGCTCACTTTAATAAATAATATTCTCTGATGTATCTTTAGGATGTTAAGCATTCAATGTCAGTTAGTTCAACCTTTTCACTTTTATTGTTTATTTCACACACTCAATGGTGTGAAGGATTACACTTCAAAACACAAGAATCTCAAAGAACATGACACTAACTCGTCTCACAGACGGAGTTAGGCCAACTACCTTTGGTTTACTCTCAAATCCCTTTCCACTGGCAAGCCTCTATCACTGTCAACCAGGCTTCCGGTTTAACCTACTCGAATCGTCCCACTTGACCGACTGGCCTCGAGGCCTCCGATAAATCTACTAATATTCAAATGTTAGAAAACTATCCTTATGTTAAAAACTTATTTCAAAGATTTAACATACCATTGCCATCATCTGCTCCTGTCGAAAGATTATTTTTATATTCAGGAATAATTAATTCTCCAAAACGTGCATACTTATTAGACACAATGTTTGAGTGTTTGACTCTTTTAAAAGTAAATTCAAATTATAAATAATTGGACTTTGACTAATAAATAAAATATTATTTGTTTGTTAATTTAACTTCCATTATTTCCATATCATTTTAAATAATATTTCAATATATAGCTATATCTATTAAATCCATATTTTATTATATGCATACATATACATTATATACATACATTAGATATACATAATGTATTCGTAGTTGAAAATGTAGTTGAACTACAGTAGTTGTAGTTTTTAGTTGAGTGCAATATATTGAATGTAGTTGGTAGTTGAAATACATTTATTTTTCGATTACCCAGCTATGATAGTCTTAAATATAGTAATGAAAGCAAAAATAAAATCAAAATAACCAAATCAGTCAATATTATATTAAATATATATAAAATATATCACCAAAATTTAATCAGTCCAACATTTCGGTATCCCGTCAAATAACCTACTCAAATAATCCCTATATGAAATGTCCTATTTGAATAATACCTATCGATGAAAATGACCTGTCATTGAAAAATTCCTACAAGTAAAATGGTCTATTAGTACTATGGTAAATTATTAGTAAAAGACAACACAAAGAGTAAATTGTTTATCGTTTAGATTTACATAATCTAAACGATAAACATAATCTAAACGATATGTAATCAGTTGTCTCAATCCCTCTCATACTCATGACTTACGGTCAAACTTATTTTTAGTTTTCTTTGTTTCAAATTTCATTATCTAGTAATATTGCATGTAAATAATGAAAGAAAAATACCTACTCCCGCTCAACGTCGCTCACTAAAACTCATTCACTCAAAGTCCGTTTTTTAATATTTTGAAAGAGCGGCAATCAACGCGTTTCAAAAAGTTTTTTCCAAAGTACAAATTAGGGGTTGTTTTTTTTCATTTTAAAAAAGCAATTTATAGAAAACTTACACAAATTAATGAGCTTCAATATAAATATGCCAGCGATGAGTTATTTGCTCACAAAATGAAAAAATTAGGTACCCTTTCCTTTGTTCCTACTAATGATGTGGTTTCAGCTTATAATAATCAATTTGAATCACCATACTATTCCGACCACGAAGACGAAATACTCCCATTGTTGAATTATTTCGAGGATACTTGGATTGGGAGATATGATCGCAGAGGCAATAGAAGAAACGCCTTATTTCAATTGCAATTATGTAATTGTCATTCATCATGTCAAATGGATCTTCCTAAAACTAATAATAATATTGAAGGTCCGTAATAATAAATATTTTTTATATTTTTATTTGTACTTATATACCTATATATTTTTATATAAAATATTCTGTTTTTAATAAATATAATTTTATTTAGGTTGGCATAATAGATTCAACTCAACAATTCAGTGCTCCCACCCTTCAATTTGGAAACTAAGGCTATAAAAAATTTATTTAGATGTTAACTCTCTTTATGACTTTTGAAGACTGTTGAATTAATTTATCTTATTATCTCCTTTTTGTCTGGAAACATCTTATCGCTGTCAGGTGCCTATTAATTTGTTTATGAATAATGTCTGTTTTTGTCTAATTAATGAAAATGGGACGACTAAGGAACCAAAACTTATGTGTATAAAAGTATATAAGTATCATATGCTAGAAATTTCCCGTTGAACGCAAAAATAATGTTTCATGTAGAATTTCACCTTTCTCTTCTAATATTAAATACTTTCACGTAAATCCCAATACACCAGACTCGATGTTTATAAAATTATTAATTTTAATGTATCTACTAACTATTTAATTGTAAGTACAAACTGTTTTTCCAGTTCGGCTTCTCTTAAATATAAACAAAAATGTATTGAAGCCAATAAGGATATTGAAAAAGTATTAAAGATTAAGAAGGCTATAAATATGGATATGGATATAGTTTTGAGATGGTATGCATTATGAATTATAAAAATATTCCATGAACCTAGTATTATCATTCATTTTTATCTTAGATGATAGTAAGAAGCGCATGTATGTAGGTATACAAATAAAGAAATGAGGAATGAACTATTTTATGAAAAGATACTTTAATATTTATTTAATCTTAAACTTGGCACATGCAGATTTATAATCTTTTTATAAAATTGAAAGAAAAAACATTCAATACTTCTTCCGGACTATTCTACTCCCAATCACTCTTTTATATTAGGTAATTATCAACTTACTTTAATTAATAGTTGACAATAATCTTACAATTAGTTTAACGATAAAATTCTTGAATTCATATTACTAAAAGTTTACAATTAAAACTGCTTATTTCCAAATATTACCTTTAATTAAAAAGGCAATGATGATAATGATTAAGTTATAGCTAAGGCTTAATAGTATTTTTTACTAAATAACCATAAAACTCTCATTCATTCATAAGTTTGACATCTAAAACTCATTTGAAAACTAATCATTTGCACATAAGTATACAATAAATTGACCGTTTACTATACCAAGTATAATTAAAGAATTGCGTAGGTATTTAAAATAAAATGTTGATATAATATTTTATTACAGCTTATTACTCCAAAACTCTTATTAATTCGTTTAAATTTTTCGAGTTGAATGTGATTCATTGTTCACTCATGAATCACTTTAATAGACATTTGGTATATAAAAACAAGTTTTGTTACTTATAAGTAAAAAAACTGTTTAAATGTACAATATAAAAGTAATCGTTTAAGCATAAGAATTATTATTGTATGTATAATTGAGTCGAACTTCATGATCTTGATTCATATTTACTAAATCAAAAAATATTTTGCATTGTAATGCATATAGGATTTTAATCCTTAAATGTCATATTTGAGTGTTGAGTAGAAATTCTGATTAATTCTTTTTGATAAAAAGTTCCTTGTCGTGTTTTGCAACATCAGAGGTAATGGCCAACTCGTCGTCAGTATTGTAGTATGAATAGTCATAGTCGGGGCTTCTTGTTCCGAACTCAACGTCATTTTCAGGGATTTTTTCTTTCGGCTTCTTCACGATCTTGACGATCTTCTTAGTAAAGGGCGGCTGTTGTGGATTGAAAGACTCGGACTTCTTGATGCTACTCGACTTGACGCTGATCACTTGAGTAGAATTGTTCGGCTTGAACAGAACGCTCACTGGGGTCGTAATGACGGTTAATTTGAGATGGGAATTCTTCACTGACTTCTTGGCAGCGATGTCTTCGTCAGACGCTGTGATAAGCTCGGGTTCCTCGGTCGACGTCACGATCCTCTTGGGCTCTGCAAGGAAAATGGACGAGGAGGGATCTTGGGATTTTCGTGTCCCGCCGAAAACGGTCTTGGTCCTGATTTGAATTCGCCCTGGTTTGAGAGTTGAAGGGGAGAAAATAACATTGGGCTCTGATGAGGATTCTCGTGTGCTGGAAGTCACAGTGGTGGAAGTAATCTCTTCGGATTTATCTGTGGTTGTTGCCACTGTGGTTGTTGTGGTTGAGGGACGACGACGTCTCAATGGTTTTTCTTCGTCTGGAACAATGAAGTCTTGAAATGAAATTTGAATTAGGTTAATTAATATCCATTGATATCCATTAAAAATAATTCATTGAATAGGAAAAGTTAAAGAAATTTAAATTGCATATTTTTGTAATTACTAGTATTTACTAGTAAACATTCACTATTAGAAATATACATATTTAATATAAATTATGAGTGAAAATGCATCTTAATGTTAGTGTTAAAAAGAGTCATGTTGAATTGAATTGTTAATGATAGGGTTAATGGCATTGATGACACGAGTAATGAGAAATAAAATGAGTAAATGAAAAGTGTAAGAATAAGTTAATTAATTGCGTTCACCATCTTGTTTGTTGAAATCTCTGATGAAGGGCCTTATACGTCTTCCGAATGCATCGCCATTAAAGGTGGGCTTCTTAAATTTCTCTTTGTTTTCTCGACTCAGCTCTCCGCTTCCGTCTTTCCGCTTTAGTCCCGGATTAAAAGGTCATAAAATCATGAGACATGAGCATGATTAACGAGCTTCACACTTCTCACTCAATTTACAATACTATCTCTTAACTTTAATGTCCATAAGAATTTAATATCTCTATATGTTCACTCACGACTTTTAATTCTCTCTTTCCTTAGCGAGTTAGATAGTTAAAGCATATTTATCTGTATTTATAAGAAAAGCATAACATTTTTAAATGTAAGTATACTCAGCCATTCAATTATGTATATCTTCATCATGTATATTATGATTGTATCATGAACAGCTCTCATAATAGTTGGGTCATTAATTAGCATTAAACTATGTAACTGAATATTAAACTAATAAGCTTACTAAAGCCAACAAGCGATTAAATGGAAACTAGTATCTTCGCAACGCATTAATACGTTTATACAAAACAGCTTAAATTATTTTAGAATTATATAATTTATGTAAATAAAATAGAAAATGGATTCAATTGGTTAAATTCTAAATCTGTATTTACATACCTGAGGCAAAGGAGCAACTTCTCCATTTGAAATGATGTTTCCTTTGGGTCTTCCCGGGAACACCGAGGCTTCAGCACTAAAGATCTCTTCTTGTTTATGACTGGCAAAGACGGTTTCCTTCTGTTGGTTTGCCCTCGACTCGGTTCTCCTCGCCACTTGAACTTGTGGGTCAAATGGTCTAAATTGACTCTTCTGTCCGTTCACTTTCCTCCTTCGGCCAATTCGTCTTGGGAGGAGCGTCGTAGTCGTTGGGCTCGGCGTCGTCGTCTCAGCAAATTCCTCCTCATTGTAAAAAACCAAATTGTTGTTGCTGGATTTCTTGGGCTCAAAGTAATTCAAAGTTTCGCTTTCCAAGCTTGAAGGTATCTCCGTTGGTTTAACCAAAAACTTGGATTTCCCATCGCTCATCGTCTTAAGCGAAAATTTATTATTGCTCTTTTGAAAGGACGAAGGGTTGAAGGTCGTGGGGCGAACGAAGGAATCCTGTTGAGTCGTCGTGTAAAAGAATCGGTCCGTGGTCGTGGGCGTCCGCGTGGTCGTCGTCGTATAAAAGGGTTCTTCCGTGGTTTTCAGCTGGAAAAAGTCTTGTTGAACCTTTGGCCTTGACGAGATTGGGAGCTTGACAAAAAATTCATCCGAGAACCTTGTGGATTGCTGCTGGAACGTTGGGGGTTGAGTTTGGGACGCCAAAGGGCTTTTGGTCACAGCGGCACTCAAAATGGGCAAGCTGGTTCTAAAAGTGCTTTGGAAAACGGAAGGACGCCGCGTGTTTGAAGGGACGGAAGTGGAAATCTCCACTGTGTCAAAAGGGTTAAATGGGAATGCCGTGGATTGTTGTGAGTTGAAGAAATCATCATCATAGGTCCTTTGCGTGGTGATTCGCGTCGTTGTGGGCGTCGTCGTGGTGGTGGTGGTTGTGGTCACAGCTGGGGTTCGTCGCGTGCTGTCTGGGACGCTTGGGGTTCTGGACGGCAAAGGACTCCTGAATATGAGGGATCGTTGAGTCGTTGTGGACGATGGAGAGATTGAGGGCCCAGAAGTTGTGAAAGGCCGTCGGTTCGTTTTTTGCGACTCGCCAGCCTCAGCGAATGGAAGGGAATTGGCAGATGAGGCGAATTTGTTATTGTTGTACTCTTCCGCTTGGAATTCCTCACCTCCAATGGTGTTCTGACCCAGATAGTCAGGATCTCTCTCTGGGACACGAAAGTCCATTCCTATGTCGGGCTTCGAGGCCGAGAGCTTGAACAATTCAAAGATCTGGCCAAATGGATTGTTCCCCACTTGAGAGTGGCAAACCACTTGGTAATAATCAGCACAGACCAAATGCTCCTAAAATGGCAAAAGTTCTTTTACTTGTAAAATTGTTTTTGTTAAATTGGAAAATGGGCCTTTTAGTACTTTTTAATCCTTGCGGTTAATTTATTGGTTCCTGATGGGAATCATTTAACTTACCTGATCAAATACCGTTCCGTTTGGACAGAGAAACTTGAAATCCTGAAGATCTCGTCTCATTTTTACGCAAACATGGAAAAGCTGACAGTCAGTTTCTTGGTCTGCATACTGCAAGGGTTTCACAAAAGCCTTTTAATTTCAACTCTCATCTTTGCCTCATTAGATCTCAATTCATCATTTAATTGTTTTACACACTATTTGGGAACAACATGCTATACAACTCTAATTATTCTAATAATAAAAATGAAAAAATTGTGTAAACTATCATTGATTGCATAGTATAGTACACAATTGCAATCAAAATCAAATTTTACTAAATTTTAATTAACTAATAACTATGTTTATAGTCTTTAATTATTCATTTACATATCGTCCGGGTAGTTTTCCTTCGCATGTGAATCTCGTTTGGGGCATATTGTGGTAGGAGTATTGTGGAGGTTCGTCAATTTGACATGAGGAGAAAACGACAAAATGTAAAAGAATGAAGGCAAAAAGTCCATTGGATCCTCCTCTTGACAAATCCATTCTTCTTAATAACATTTTCGACCTTATTCAAATATCTGCAAAGAATCATTCATTTTAAAATCAATGAATTCCGATTAATAGGCTAAATTAACAATTATTATTAATTTCCGCAAAATCCAATAACCACTTCCACCAATCTAATTTTAAATTATTTAATCAATTTATAAAAACATTAAATGTATAAATAACATTTGGCTATTATGACATTTTTAATAATATTTTTCATTCTTTTTTTGTTTATCAAATTAGAATGACTTAATTAGGAATGGAATGAACATACAACGAAATTTTAAACTAATTTTTGCTCAATTTATATCATTTGGAAATTAAAACAATTTTTTATTCTTCTTTGTTTGTCAAAATTATAAAATAAAATGTAAAATCATGAAAAGTATAAGTAATTTGGTAAAATGACAAATGATGAAAATTAGAGCTCATTGTAAATGATTCAATATTAGCATATATTGTTGGACGGCGGTGAGATTGCAGAGGAAAATCAGCACACACACGAGGGAGATAAATTGATTGTCCAGCGTCACTCTTAAAAGGATGAAAGTGAAAGAGACTCCCAATGTGCATGAACGGAGATTTGAATGTGAGACAGGAGAAGACGCGTCTACTCTCATTTACTTCTAATGTCGTCAGTCAGGATTAGAAAATGAGAGCGCAATTCCAAGGTTGAGCATTTCAATTCATTCCCTCCATTACTCGACTCTGACAGTCAGAGCAGAGATGAGTGAAATCATTTGGAGCTTGATGAGATGGAGAGCTTTCAAGTTTTCAAGACTCATCAGCTTACACTGTCACTCCTTCCATTATTGTCATTCTCTCTTGGCGTAATTTGGTAAGAAATTATCTTTCATCTCCGACCAACGTCTTCACTTAATAAATAAATGACCATGTGGACCCAATGCGACTCACGGACTTGTTTTTTCTCTAGTGGTTCAATCGAAATAGACGAAATCGAGTCAAGAAACTCTTTATTGGGGGATTTCAAATATTGGGAATTGGTTCACAAGTTTGCGTGTTTGAATGTAATGAAACAAAGGGTTTTATTACAGTTCGAGAGCCTTTGCGCTTCTTCTTGCGACAATCATTCAGATTCAAAATAATTGATAAAAAGATGTCAAAGTTGTTTGCCATCTTTTTTTGTATACAATTTGCACTTCATATTATCATCAAGTCATGACATCAAAAGACAAGATTTACAAGAAAATTAATCCAAATCCAAGTTTTTATGAAAATATTGTTAATAATATTTAAATTAAATTATTCAATCGACTAAATTGACTCAAACTTTATAAAATGAATTTTGCAAGAGTGGAGTAAGTCTAATTGCATTTTAATCATTGATTATGTTTATATTTCTTCGCCAAATGCATTTGACCTTAATTCCCCTAATGTTTTTTCTTGAACTGGCGATGAGAAGGGATAGTGAGATAATAAGAGAATCAAATGGAGGAAGTCGTTGGGGAAAAAGTCATAAGGTCTCCTCGTGCTCTACCAAAGAAAATAAAGATTTGAGAATATTGTTAAGTAAGCTCAAAGCCAAAGCTGTAAGTATACCTCCTAGTGTAAGACTGCAAGAGTAACGAGGATAGACATTATAAAATTCCTTAAGGGATTTTTTCCCAGATTCGCATATCCTATCAGTAATTTGGTCCTATAAGGATGTTCTTACTCAAAGAAGAAGACCAGAGAACTCGATGCATAATATGCAGAGTGAGGGTGAGTGGTGGATAAATGGTGTTGTGAAAGGGCCGAGGGTTGTTGCAAGAGGTGAGGGAGGTAATAACTCTCTCAACACCATCTCATCCTCATCCCCATAGCAGCCTCATCTTCTCTTCGCTCATGATGATCATCACTCCGAGCCACTTCATTTGCCTCATCCCGTCCTAATTATACGAAACAAATCCTATATGCTCTTTTAGCTAGATTTTCCTATTTACTATACTCATACGGGCTGAAAGGATTTGCCTTTAATAATGCATGATTATCATATAGGGTTTTGCACAAAGGGTTTTTGACTTTCCTTTCTCCGCCACTTGAACAGTCGACTGATGGACTCTTATGTCATGTCATACACGACTCAAATATAACTACCCTTAAGAGTAACATTTGAGTTCTAACACTTGAGTTGATGATATACCAATAATTCCAATATATGCATACACACACATAAGGCATAAATATGCAGGTATGGATAAATGTATTGTTTATTTCAGAAATTGCAGAAGAAAATCGAACCTTCTCGATCGTGATTTCCTATTACGAATTCCTCACTCATTTTTCTGTTTACTTGACATGGAATATGCATAAAAATCCTTGCATAAAAATGGGTAAGAGGAATCCCCGCCAAGCACCCATTTGCTTCCCCAAAGATTCTTCTGCTGCTCTTTAAAGCTTCCTTTAATTATTTACACGTTCGTGAAATTCGAATGCCTTTAATGGCAAATTCAAATTTCTTTGCTAATCATCCTGTTCATTTTCAATCTATTGGTTGGCATATTTGAAAATAATAAGTACCTTCCTGAAGATCCTGAATTAACTCACATTACTAATAAATATCCCGCTGATGTTAGAATACCTTGCAATAATGTGGAATTAGCAGTTTACTAAATTAAATGCAAATAACTATTTGCTTAATCTCGCAATGTATGTTAAACCGGTAAGTGTTGAATAATTTGGTCAACTCTAACAAGTTAGTTAATAATAAACGATGATTCGTGGGTGCACATGAGAAAGGTTGCCGATTCCGTTTGCATTTATGCTTATTTTGCATTTGCCAAAGCCGAAAAGAGACCATTAAATGATAAATAAAAGTGTTGTAATATGGTGAATATTGAATATGGATGAATTGCAATACAGTAAATTCGTGTTTACTATTAGTATTTCTAGCGCTTATCTTAAAGGGTACATGAGAAAATGAGTATTTACATCTTGCGTGGAGTCTGATACAAATAAACATGTGCTTATGAGATTTTTACACCTCACCGTATTTTAGTTTTACAAAGGGAAGGCAAAGGATAGTGGAGGAGATAAAGGGAAGGTAAATGGGAAATTAGCAAGCGTACAAATGAACGTAGAACTTCGAACGTGTAATTTATAGTTTGAGAGAGACAGGTGATAAATGGCCCTATGCAAATCCAGACGTCGCTCTCCATTGGAGTTCATGTGAGAGTCTTCATTATTACGTCTTCATTGTGTCTTTTTTCCTTTCGAACCACATGTGGAATGGACGGAGGAGGATTGGTGAGTGTTAATTCAATTAATCATTTTTTGAAAGGTGAGAGATGAGGGGTTGGTCTACTTTTAATTACAGGGAGAAGACCGGGTTTGGAGCATCTTATTCTATTTATCTTGGATTTTGATAGTGTTGTTGGAGGAGGGAAACTCCTTTTGTCACATTGGGTTTTGTGAATGTGTTGGTTTGTGGTGGTTGAATGCGGCAGGCGGAGGTTTCGTGTCCTTTTTATCAACACTTTCGTTTTTTGTACAATGTCATGTGGGAAATCTTGAGTGGCTATATTTGGGCGTCTTTGGCTCATTCAATAATTAAATAGGAATGTGAAAGCAGTCAATTAATAATTTTAATAATTTCATTATTTTATCCCACTTGTTCGCTCAGGTTCATTAATGAAGCTTTTCGTTAACTTACAACTAATTCAAATCTAATAATTCTCTTTAATTGTCGTATCTGATTCTCTATTTTAATTTAATTATTACAATGACCAAAATTTTAAATCATAGGTGTGAACTGCAGAAACAATAATTTAAATTTGTAAATTATTCAGTCGTGCTTTTGTTAGTGAACATTTAGGTATAATTTAGTATAAAGATTAATTATATTATGATTATAATCATTCATTTACCCATATTTGAATTTTATTTTATTTCAATTATTATAATAATAATAATGTTAAATTACATGAGTATTGAAAATGACTAATTTTTAAATTTTTTAAAACTTGTCATAATTAAATTTTCTTTAGTAGATTTTTATTGGATACCAAAGATCATTTAATTATCAGAAAATTTAATCTTTCAAATTCTAATGAATATTCATATTGAAGTGTCAATCAAGATTTACTTACTCTCTAGTCTTCAGTGCATGTATAAGAAATTGTATAAGAAATACAATTATGCATATAAAAGAAAAATAAAGGAATATGTAAGAAAAGAGGAGGAAATTAAGTATATTATTTATTACTCAAGCAAAATCATCCCCCAATTAGTAACTTTTCAATTTTGTATAGCAATAAAGGTTTCGATCTCCTAGATAATTTACCTTAATGCCACATTTTAGGAGAAAAAAGTTGCAAGAAGCTGTAGCTTTTATCATTTTTTGTTCATCTCACAAGAAATTGTAGACAATTAACTTGTGGATGTTACGATGGAAGGAATCCGCTCGACTCGTTCGTTCATTCTCCCTCCTTCATACATACAGATAACTCTGTACGATTTGCTTTATAATCTCTTGTAGTATAGCTGAAGATTATATGCTTAATTGACTTAACGCTTGCCGTGAAATTTTTCGGCTCATTTGGCCATAAAGAAAATCAAAAGTGCAAAAGTCTCATCATACCAGGAACAAAAGAAAAAATATGAGAAAAAACTCCTTTAAAAAACTGTCTCACAAGCTGCAGAGCAAATGAGCTACACGGTGGAATTACTCATTAAAAATCAATATAATTGTTGAAGTACATGAGAAAAATTGTCAACGAGTTCTCAAGCAGTTGCACTGTAACTTTGATAAAAAAAGCCCTTTGATTTATTGCGCTGATAAAATATGATGAGGAAACAGGATGTTGGGGTTTAGCAAACGCTAAACTGAAAAAACGACCCTTAGTTTACTAACTAGACATTTCACTCTCTTGAGCTGATACTTTACGCTATTAAATGATAAAAGTAAATTGAATTACACACTTGTGTGCCATGTCCTTACTTTAGTGTTAATGGAAAAGTAATAATTATTGCATTGTACAATTTAACTCTATTCTTCTATGCATTTAGCATTTATAACGTTTAAGAAAATGTCTTCTGTTTAATTCTCCATTATTCAATTGATGCATCTTTTGTATTATTCAATTCCTTTTCTTATGTTCAGTGTTATTTTGTATTTTACCCTTATATGGTCAATTTCGCATGTTTGGAAATATAAATTGATTGAAATACATATAAATTGGAAAAATGCAGGAAGCAGAATTGTATATTTGTATCCCGGTGGCATGTTTGTCAGCAATGATCAACCGTTTGTATGAAATACAAAATAATTATGCATTTTGGAAGATGCAAGAAACTGCATCCTGAAGATTGCATTATTCTGTTTACATTATAAACAACAACGTTCATTTTTTAATTTAAATTCACCAAAATGAAGACATTTTCAACTTGTGGTTTTCCTATCTATTATTTATATGTAAATTCAAGTTTCTTATCTTTTTTTCGTATCAGAAAGGGCGAGGAAATCATTTGTGCATCATCATAAATCATGCTTGTATTATTGTCATTATTCTTACAATCGAAGAGTGTGGAATGTCAATTTCTCGTTTGTCTCTCTTGCTTAACTTACCTTACCTTAACTTTTAACTTAACTAAAAAACGATACGAAATTCCAATTTCAATGACAATAGGTATATGCAATGGTAATAAGGCTGTTAATGTCCTCTTGCATCTTTTGTCATCCAAATGATTGATGGAAGATGAGCATGTTTAACTTTAGGCTTAATTTGCAATCACCGCTCCTCTTCGTCTCATTAAAAGTCCTGAGCAATGCTGAACATATTCAGCTCTGCTGAACAATCCTCAAAGTAGTCAATCAAGTTGAGGTCCAATGGGAGTCAAAAGAGGCGAGAAAAGCTGACGCCACTCCATTGGCACTTTTCCCAATTAAGTGACACTGGCAGGAAGACCCAAAGGAGCTCGCCATTCCCCATTGTCTTCCTAATCATAAGTTTAAGTCGCACAATGAAGATGGAAGGAATTGAAGATCCTCTAGGTGAGCGCGTGGCCCACGCTGTAATGTCCAATTGCATTTCTCTTTCTTTAATCTGACTGATTAAGGAATTGATCCTTATATTTAAAAGCCGACAATCCATAAAGTTCACTTTTCAACTTGTCCTTTCACTCTTGTGTTTAACCACATTACTAAATATATGCTTAAATACATGCTATGTCTTTAACACTCCATATTGTCCATATATACTCTAATGTATCTTGTGAATTTAATTTTTAATGTTAGTGTAATATAAATTACACTATTGGAAAATTTAACTAATACATATGAAATGTTGAAAGACAGTATAAACTTATATGGGGAAACGTGTATCTTTATATTTTCATTTTCTGCCCCTTTATAAGTATTTTCTATAAAAATATCTATGAGATATATGAAATGAAAATTAAGCAAAAGTGTGAAAAAATGCCGATAAGTTAGTAAAATATGATAAGAGTCGGCACAGTGGCCGCCTTTTCCTTGTAACAGATCCTATATATGATTTAGTTATGGTACTTGAGGTACTTATGAATATGGTATGCAAAAAGAAAATTAAAGGGATTTTATATGAAGAAATAATGCATACATTTAGTTTATTATATTAGAATCTCCCAAATGCATCTTCATTTGTTCATCTTTCCATTATTCTTTATTGAGTGTCTCGTATGGAGCGTCGTGACTTGGAAATTTGACCATTTCGTGACAAAAGTGAAGAAGGGAAGTTTGGCCCGTATGAATGCAAAGGAAAGAAAAAATTAAGAAGTGTTTATGCAGGAGAAGGATTAGAAGCCTTCTTGCAAATATTCCTTGAATATTCCTATGTGTATTCCTATTTATCCCTAGTGGGTTGGTGGTAAGTTGAGACGATTCCCATTGTGAGATTTCTCTTTCACTCGTTAAGTTTTCAGTAAAGGGCCATTTATTTTTATTTTGGTGGGACTGGCGATGGATTACAATATTCCATTGTATCCTTAGGAAAACCTCTTTTAATGAAGTGTGTGATTAGTGATTAGAGACAAATAAAAAATTGAGATATCCTTTCACATGTTATTCATATAATAATGCATAATATACAAGAATAACATTTTTAAATGAATTTCTTGTGTGTCGTCGTTTCTTTTGGCCGAGGTGAATACCTTGTTAGTTTGATCATGAAATGGAACTCAAATGAGGAACTGATCAAGTAAATATATGGCTAATAAGCATTGGCGAAGAGATGTGTGTGAAGTGAATGACTCGGAATATTTGTGAATCTTTAAAGGAAGTTAATTTAGTGAGCAATGGAAAGATTCTTCCGAGATTGTCAATGATTAGATTACTCAATAAAAATACACCTAAATCAAAGATAAACTTTCTATCCTTAACTATTACTTTCAATAATTTGTCTCATTGGAATATTATTTATATTTGGGTACACGGGATCTGCATTTTGGTGAATTGTGAAAAGTGCATTATTAAACTTCCTTATTTTTTTATTTTAATTAAGATCTGCACTTTGTTTCAAAAGTCAAATTTAATAAAAATAAAAATTTTAATAAATGATATTACAATTTTACTTATATAGTTAACTTCAAATCCTAAGATGTTACAGAGCGTTTAATGAATCTACAATATACAATAATAGGCTATAATTTTTATTCAAAATGTCAAATGTATAAAATTCATTTAATGAATTCTTTAAAAAATTTAGTATTCTCCATTCATGAAATACCTTTAAATTTTAATTCAGTGTTGTGTTGCCTTAATCTGATTGACCCTTATTGATAAAATTTAACTAACTCCGATAATTACACATGAAAAACGACTGCAAGACTCCTTATTGACATTGTAATTGCCAAATGACATTCAATAATTAGGGAAATTGACGAAATGTTTGTGGATTTGAAGCGAGTCAAATGAAAGGGAAGACTGATCATTAGCCCTCATGAGGAAATGTGTAGAATTGGGTTCGTCTTCGTTTGGGATTATTTGCCCTACGTGATATCTTCATCTCCCATCACTCTTTAATTACGTGAGGAGGGTTGAGAGGAGTTAAAAGGAACTTTTACAAATCATCCAACATACTTTTTCAAGCTCGCCCCATGTGAAACACACACGGATCCAAAAGGTGTTCCTCAATTCCTTTCTCAGCTTTATCATTTGGATTTGCATAAAATATCAACTTTTTTTTACACAACAGCGATGAGTCTCTTTCTCCTTATCATCATTGAGGTGATCGGAAACGAGGAATATTATTGGGGAGTCATTCCACGTTCATGTTGGATCAAAAGGCTTAAAAACTCCATTACTCATTATTTTTACCTATGTGTTCAATTTAGCGAGAGAGTCTTAAATGCAAGTGTGTGTCTGTGTGTGTTATTTCCCTTATCTCTCCTATTTCTAAATCAGCCTCATCTCACATTCCTGCCAGTTAAATCTTATTAATATGATACTCCTTAATCAATTTTCCCTTTTAAATTTTTCCATTAAGTTATTTGTTTGGTTTCTCCCACGTTCCGTTCCTCATTTTGGTAAACAAAGAAATGCCCACAAGACATAAATCTCTTTACGAGCATCTTTTCACCCTTTCCTTTATTGTTCTTGCACATGTAAGGGTGTCTTGTGTGTGTGCTTTTAATACATGTTCAAGACTAGTTGAAACAATCATCAAATCATCATCATGCAGAATAATACGAGTTGAAGATTCCAACTAAGATTTTAAGTACCATGTAAAAATAAATAATAATTGCATTTATTTGAATTTAAAGTGGGTAAAATTTAAGTAATTTTTGTAATGCTAAAAATGCCTACTGGTGATTTTAATGCTTAACAAATGTTTTATTGCTTTCCCATACCCTTCACTTTTCATTTGTTAAATAAATATTAAATATAATTGTGACCGGGAGCATAATAAAATTACAAGCGGTGGATAGAAAATTTTCTCAGTATTCTCTTACTTATATAAATGATCATGATGCATACCTATGCTAATATTAGAGAATACACATTGTAAATTGGTAAGAAAAAGTCATATAAATGAAGGTGTATGGAATTAGAGGGAAAACCACGTTTTGAGTCATTGAATGGACAATTACAAGAATATTCATTTGGGTTAGAATAATAGCCACGTTGGTTCATCCGTTCTTCCTTCAATTCAAAAGAAAGGACATCGGGCTTTAGAATCCTTCATAATAAGTTTCAGAAATTACACATTGTCCGGATGATTACAACATGGGCTGTGTGATGAAGAGTATTGAAATGGAAAGTGGAAGGCAGGGAGGTGGTATTTATTCTTCAAGACACTCAAGATACAGGGACGTGCGAGAAGAGGCGCTTTGAATTGGCGAGTGTCCTACCTGTGCAATTATGCACAATAGTGCACCCTGCTCCTCCATCGACACTCCTCGTCCTAAATCTCAAATTAATTTTAATAACCACCCGACCCACAGAACATTCTCAGGTAGAGAGATGGAAGATAAAAAAGTCAAATAAAAGCAAGCGTGTCAATCTCCAAATTTGCATTTAAGGCCATATAATTTCATAAATGTAACGTCACATGCGGCTCTGGCTGGCTGACTGCATACTTTGGAATTATGAATTCATGCCATGTGAATTGCTAACTATGAGGATGAAAAGGGAATGCGGATGAAGGCGTCAAGAAATTATCTAATCTGCCTAGTCCATTGGATGAGAAGGGAAGATAAGATATGGGAATTATCCTTTTTGACAGCTTCAATGCCTAATTGCAATAAATTATCAACATGGTCCTAATTATGAATTTCTATCTGAGCCACCCAACAATTAAGAAAGAATAATTTAATGAGCATAAAAGACTCTATTTTCATACTTGATCAAATGCTCAAATTGTATACGTTATGAGATATTTTTTCTTTATATTACATTTTAAATTTACATATTTATTTGTATATATTTAGGTATGATAAAATAAAATAAGCATTAAATACTCAGTCAGCATATCTATACAGAACGTCAAAAGTGGGAATGCTTTAACTGCAATACAATATTTAAATATTGTTTAATTAAGTATTTTTTAAATATTAAGAGTAGATTTTAAAATAAATTTTTTAAATCTACAAAATTATCTATTTCGTAATATTAAAAGCATTTTTGTCATAATCTTAAATATATAAATCTCTCAAATAAATATTTAACCGTCCGTGTTAAACTGATATAAGTTGTCTCACATTGATCTCAACAGATCTGTGAGGTCTTTGGATGTTTGGTTCATTTATAATATTTTATTATTTTCTTTACGAATTTGAAAAGGCAATGAATAATAAAAATATAATGAAATAGAAAAATGCATAGTTTATTACTTTATATAGTTTTTCAAAAAGGGGTCCTTTTCAAGGCGCTCGCACTCGTGAGAATGAACTTTGTAATAAAATGTTATATGCATTTTATATTACATTTTTACAAATGCCTACTTCATTTAACAATAGTGTATAATATTATATTGTAATGTAAAGTGTTACTTATGCAAATTATTTTAATTAATTTAAAAGCAGTTAAAAAATAGCTTATTGCCATTTGTCTATTGTTCTCGCTTATTTAGATTGCTATTTTCCGGAAGTATTTAATTGGAGAAAATTGGTTTATTTGTATCTACTTTGAAATCATAAATCAAACCAAGAGTATTTTATATCAATTTCATTCCCCTTTTTACGACTCTTAATAATAAGCATTGTAGCCGATACAAATCTCAATTGAATTATCCACATTGTTCTTTCCCGCATGAAAGGCCCTGAGTCTCCTTCATCATATGATTATTAATCAAATGAAGATTTGAAGATTCAGCAGGGAGCCAAGACGTATACTTAACTTTCTCAATCGAGGTGAAATTATATTTTTATATCATTCCTGCATTGCCTCTTTGCATTGTAGACAGGGAATTTGAAAAAATGAGGAGACTTTTGATCGAATTGCCGCTCCTCTTTATTTCCTTCTCTTTTCCCTACAAAAATCTTCAAAGAGACGAAAAAAATTGAAAATGAAATAATTTACGATGAGCCTGTGGTTTTTTATGTGCTCAAATAACGGACATATGATGGAAAAGAGAATCATGTGCTGTTGCCCAAGTGGAATTTGATCTCTCGTGAGGAAGGACTCAAATCAAAGAGGAGCACACAATGCGTCTTTGCTGAGTTACGTCTTGACATGGATAAAAGATTAATTTATGCCCCATTGTTGACTCACTGTTGTTTGCAGACAAGCACTTGAGTGAAAATGTGATCAACTTTCAGATTTCCTCTTATTTGATCGCTTTTTGGGGGAAGAAATCCTCCTAAATATGCAATGCATTTAGGCAAATTCTTCTCAACTGCTTTATGTATAAAAGCATATAAGAGATATAATCTGGCTTAATTCTTAACTTTCCTTGATTTATGCCCAAAATCCATGAGCATTTACATGTAATATATAACTTTCTTTTAAAATTACATCAAATGAGAAGTCAAACTTTAAATGGTCTTAAAACATTGTACAAGTTTTTAAACAAATTAAACCAAAATTTTAAATGTAATATGTTAATAAGGAAGAAAACATTCTTCTAACATTTTTATTAATTAACAGGAATGTTAAAGTTATGTTTAACTAGTCAAAGAATTAAGTAGGTTAAATTAGATTTAAATGAACATTGCAACCCGAACACTCACTGAATTATCCCTAGAACATCCTAAAGTGATCTTTGAGCTCCTGTGAGCTCATCGCTAGGATTTCATCTTTAGGATGTAGGATATCCTAGGATAATTGAAGAGATCCACATGATCAAAAATGCCTGCCTATTTGTGGTCCTACGATTACTCAAAAACGATGCACTCATACATGTTTGAACCTATCGTGAGGCTTATATTAAGATTGACCTAGTTGTATCTATTACCAGCCCAAGAGCGGTACTATATATTTACTAATTAACACCATCTCACAGTTATAAACCCACCTATAACCTATAACCCTGTTTAATCCACAAGTATTTTGATTAACTTATATTGGACTTCTGGAAATCCCTATCTACTATTACATTGAGCTATGAATTAGTCTACATGAAACTCTGACACATTTGAGTATTCCAATTAAACAATCTTTTAACTTACAAGTCCCCTTCAATAGATTATATTTAAGTGGTATTTGCATGAAAATTATTGATTTCGACAATACTCGCTTAATTGTGAATTAAAGTTAAGAGTTTTTCTGAATTTGGTTCAGTTATGGATAACCAAGAGATGTCCAATACTCGGACTTTAATTATAATTTAAATACTCATCATTTTAATGATATCCAAGAGATATGAAATTATGGATTTTTTTCTTGATGATATCCTATGGAATTAGGTAAAATGATATCACAAATTCGAAATCACTATGATGTCTTAAAGATAACATTGATTATGATCATCATTTTTGGATGACTGAGATATCTTCAAGATATCTTGTGGACCAGGACGTCAGCTTTTGGATGCTCGAGAATGCTTAACTAACTTTTTTTTACATTTAATTGAATTTTTTAATTTTATTTTTTAACTTTGAATGACTCCACAAACTATCAAAAATGCAAATATTTTTCAACTAAAAAGCTTTAGAACTCAAAAGTAACACTATTGCGAAATTAAAATCATTTTAACATTTGAAATTATTACAATTATGAAATCAAGAAATGATATTAAACCAAGTGACGCAACTTTTGATGATACATGACTATAAGAATGCCAATGATCCTCACACACACTATTCAATTCACCACTAATTT
The DNA here is from genome assembly GCA_009869795.1 of Neelides sp. FZ-2019. Classification (NCBI taxonomy): domain Eukaryota; kingdom Metazoa; phylum Arthropoda; class Collembola; order Neelipleona; family Neelidae; genus Neelides; species Neelides sp. FZ-2019. Next base: position 21,517 of record VJMY01000645.1, on the reverse strand, counting down.
TGTCCAATCTCAATGGAGCTGCTGTGCATAATCCTTTATTTTCATTCAAGTTCCCTCGTCTCTCATCCCTTTTCTTGATCTCATATCATTAACCTTAATACCAACTCATTTTTAAGAGCAAATTAATGTGAAATTACGCAGAATAATTTATTAAAAGCAGAGAAAGGCGACTCCAACCCTTCGTTATGAAAACCTGCATGGACTTGAATGCCACACTGAGCTTTTTATGATAATTCAATTGGCAATGGATTTTAGATATACTTGGAACTCCCCCATTCAAATGAGCACAAAGGAAAATCCGTTAATTTACTCCCAAATCCTCTCCGATGACTCTATGACTTTTAATGATTGTCGTGGTTGAACGTGAATTAGGAAGAAAAGATCTATAAGGTCTCTCCACATTAACGAATCATTACATAAACTAGAGATGGTGAAATACACTCATAATGGATCCGACACCTTTTAAATTTATCTCCTCAAATTTTTAAGGTACGGACCAGTCGAGTGAATTAATTCTCTTATTACTACTCAAATGTGTGCCATTTTCCCAAGTGCGCCTCTCTCTATTCACAGGTTTATTCTCTTAAATATGAATCCTCGGGATTTCATGTAGGTTTAGGTCTTTAGCTATATAATATAATATGAATAAAAATACACGAATCCTTTATTTCTTTAATGAAATCATGACCAAATGCTCATTTGACTCAAATGAGTCATTTGGGAATGTTAAGGTGTTCTTTTTGGCCAAATGGACGCATGGACGTGAATTGGAGAGTGAGAGTGAGAGTCTCTTAAATGTCTGTTATGTCTGTTTGTGTGTGTAAATGTCGGTGAGCGGAAGAAGTTACAAAATTAGGGCCCATTTACAACTCCTCGCTCACACCACAGGGATGAACGTCTTTTGGGGTCTCGCTGAAAAACACCGCACGGCACTCCTTTTATCAGCTCGAGTCATCCGTGCTGCAATTCATATATTACCTACCTGTCGCCTTTGATAAATCAAAATCTTTACATCTCTGCATGCACTTGTACAGCTAATTTAAAGGTACATTTAAAGATACGGTACGGCTGCTAAAGGTAGGGATGTAAAAGGTACATGCTAAGTAACATGCTTTAAGACGAACTAACAATAACTATTAAAGGAATTCGTTATTGAGGTATTTTAAACTTATTATATTCAGTTATATTGTGTATATTGATCGTAAGAGAATTAGCTTGGTTGATATGAGAGACGCAGCTGAAGCAGAGCGAACCCCCACTTGTTCTAAATCTCTCATTCCGAAGCATTTAAATACTCCGTTGATCAATAGATCTTTCAAGTCAATATTTTCCAAATAGAATTAAGTCTATTCAATTCAGAATTTAAATAAAGACTCGATTTTTTATTATGAGAAAGTTGACTTTTCGCTTCACTTTTTTAAAAATATTATAATAGTATATACAGATACAGATGAAGTTACAGATACTAAAATAATTTGAATTGAATGTAAAATATAAATAGGAAGGCGACAATTAAAGAAATGACACATTGTTTCTAATTTTAAATTGATTTAAATTGTTATTGGAAGTGTGTAATTTATATGTAAGGAAGCTTTTCAAATAATTAACATCTCCACTTGTGTGTGTATAGTTATTAAAAATGGTTAGAAATTTAAGATGGGAATAAATAGCCGATTGTGAAGTTGGAATAAATTAAATGCCTTCATTTGATGTGTTGTTACCAAATTAGAATTTTTATATATTCGTTGATTATAATTGTCCAATCTTATTATAAGGCATTTGAGTTTAAGTTTGCCTGTGCATGGGATCTTTGGAATTATCTTTGAGGAAGAATGAAATCATGCTAAGAGAGCTTAAATGATGCATTGAACGTGATTTGGCTCGGCGGCTGTTCGGCAATGCCAATTGGAGACAAAGGGAGATGCGTGACAAGCGACTAATTTGCCCATAAGTGTGAGATATGACCGTGTTCCATCAAATGCAAGATATTCCCATTAAATGCTTAAGATCCCTATTGTGCAAATTCGAGATTCCTTCATTTGCCTTTTTCTTGGGGCTTTACAGCACTCGCGTTTAATGACCAAAGCTGACGAACTTTGAAGATGAAGTCAATTGACATGATGACAATTTAATTCTTTGCAATATTATACTATACTGTGACCAAGTGCCAAATGGTTATGGTTTGTTCATTTTGTAAATGACTTGTATCATTGTTTATCCAAATTTACAAGTTGGTATGCATTATGTAAATATACCTATGTATATTATGATATGAACCTCTAAATATTAAAGATATAAAAGCTATAAAATATTTTACAAAACGTCAATAATTCAATTTTTAAATCATTAAATTAGAACAATATAGATTTGTATCTGGATGGATTTTTTCGTCTTTGGTTAATTGTTTTTCAAGCATAAATAAAATGATATCTAAAACAATGACTTTTCTTTTACCTAATTTGACATAAAAGTTTTGCATATAAAATATGCATTTAATATAGAAATCATATACCACTTTAATTACAAGTTTGAATTGTACTAGAATACCGTTTACATAACCTTTATGCAAAATAATTGACAGATACAAGAGAAAAGACTCCTCTTGTTTATACCAATGACATTACTAATTAAGCTAAAAATGATAAGAAATATGAATTATTAATTACCTTAAGAAGTTAAATTGAGTATAAAATTGAGCATCAAACGTTTGACTTTACAGGGATGAGAAAAGTTCTCGGAGGTGTTGGAGGTTCGACCAAGGGAGTTCCTATGAGAAGGAACGAACGATCAAGTTGAAATTTGATCCACCAAAGAGTTTTTTAGTTTCATTTGACCTACAGAAAGAAATTCTCCTTTGGCTTTTGACACTGGCGGAACAAGCGACTGAAAGCGAGTCTGTTGATGAAGTTCTTGAGGAGGTTGTGAGAATGAGTTCCACCTTCGACTGTGGGCAGAAAACTGAAATATTTCTCCCAGCCCAAGGAAGCCTTGGAAGAAAAAGAAGAGGTTTGGGTGACTCGTCTTTTGCATAAAGGAGAATACACTTACTAGTGTATTACACACACAGGTACTCATCATCTTCTCCAATGCAGCTCTTACCTCACTCACGATCAGGATTAGCTATAATAAATACCTCTATATGCCTACTCCTTCTATTCGTCTCCCTTCACTTCACCTTTTGAACAATCTCCTACTGGCAGGGCAAACAGGAGAGATTCATCAAAGTACTTTCATTATAACCCTTTAAATCCCTAACATTTTCGATTATATCTAAATATGATTGTAGTAATATACGCAAGTTTATTATACGTTTAGTTTAAATATTACAAAAAGTCAAAAGGAGCGAGGAGAATATGAAAGAATGAAGACACTTATTTAATTGTAATTTTGTAAGTAAAACGAGTTGTTTCGTTTCCAAAATACTCGATCATAGATATTAAAATGGGAAATGCTTTAAGTAGTTTGAGCTTTTAACATTTTTGCTCAATTCTGTTCAACTTAATATTTATAATATTATGTTTTAAGCCGTTAAGAGTCGCATTAAAAGTATTTCTTGGACTCAAAGGATAAAATCAAGCTCAAGAATTCATTTTACTGCACTGGCAATTTAAATCTTTGTTCATTTAGTTCAGGCTTAAAATCAATTGCAGTTTTAAAAATTTAATATGGGGAAAGTTGTAATTTATTCCAAAATTGAATTTTCTCGTCCATATAAGCTTAATTGCCTGGATTTGAATAATCAATGTTCACAACGAAGTTACTAAATTCAATTTAAAAAATTGTATTTTGGTCAATTAAAGGATCATCATTTGATTCCTTTTATAGCAATCCTTAAAAAATTTAAGGATTATGTCAACTACAAAGTGATTTTATATACCTACATTCTTTATTAAAAAACTTTTTCGAAAATATTTGAAGTAATTAGTCAAAATTTTAAATTTTGATTTTTGCATCATTAACTTTTTCTCGAATTCTGCAAGTAGGGAATACTTTAATTATTAATGATATATAAAAGTAATCATTATTGATAAAAAAAACTCCAATATGCATCTTGTATCCTTTGTCCAATGTGAATAATTTCAAATAATTAGATAATTATATTTTAACTTAAACGACATTTCATTAAATCAATATTGAGATAAAATCTTAAAAGGAATTTTGATTGACGAATCCAACCATTCAATTCCTTCCAACTCTAAACGATGACTATCCTTATTCTCACCTAATTAACACACATTATTTCCACTAAATGGGTCCTTTTTGCAAAATTCCTTTAATTTAAAAAAACTGGAAAGAAACTTAGGAAATGTAAGTAGAACATGGCCTTCGCATCCTTGAAAAGACACCAACCAACTTGATGTGTAACGAATGTTTATTTGATTGATAAGAAACCCAAACCTTGTTTACTTTGTCCCTCAATTTAGAAATTCTTTTTCCATTTGTCCATTGAGCAATTACTTATACGAGTTTGTGCTTGTAAACGTTTGTGGTCGCTTTGTCATCGTTCCCTCTTAATGAGATAATAACGATCTCATAGAGGAATCCTATTTGAAAGCGAAAACCCCAGCCGAAACCTTTCAAGTTCCTTTCTTGCCATTTAAAAAATTACAATCAAATTTCACATGAAATCCATCTGCACAATAATAATAAGCTAAGCAGGCTGTGATTAAATGTTACATTAGCCTTTTGTATTTACAGGTGAGCTCAAGGCAGATTGAGATTATTCCTTTTTAATTTATTCATGAAATTAAATACCGTGTGCATGGCATTGCAATAACTCTCGAATCCTCTCATTGATTTTTAATTAACAATTAGTTTGGCTAGAGATATTAGAAATGTCAAGTTTATTTCTAATTTATGTCATTCTGCTGAGTATCAATTTATACTGTATTTATTTTAACGTGTCTCGTGTCCGACGCGTCGCTGTTCGAGTTCTAAACTCTATATAATGAGAATTTTGTTTCATCTTATAAAATGTGAATAATGATGATCTGTCTGATGGAGAAGATTCCTCTCAAGTGATTATTTTTAAAAATGTTACAACAGAATAACAGAGCTAATTACGGATTGCTAAAGATTCACTTAACTATTTCCAATTAACTATTCCTTCATCAGCTTGAAGATTCCTGTGTGTGATTTTCGTTAAACGGTTCTTTCTTATTTCCCATCAGGTAATCGTATTCAAATATACGCAAGTAAACATTGAAATCATTGCGTAATTATTCTAATTATGTTTAAATTTACTCAAAATGCGTTTTGAATTTTAAAGTCTAATTAGCACTCTTAATTGTTCGCTAAAGTGGTTACATGCGTGTAATATCCCAGAAGCGATTTTTACGCTTACTCAATAATAACTTGCACAGTATTTATTATCCTTTTATTTACAATTAATGCTAATAGTTAATAATTTTATTGCTAACTATTAACGTTAATTGTTAAATAACAATTGCAATACTGATATCTTTAAAATACCATAACGGATTATTGGAATCTTACAAGCTTAATAAATTGAATAAAAAAGTGATCATGCAGAACTATAATTCTTATTACTTAATGTTTCATAAAAAATGATTCAGATTTACTATGATTGAAAAAATACATCAAAGGATATAAATTATCTTTTTATGCGTCAAATGGTCATTTTATATTTATTAATCCTTTAGTTTTGAGAAAATTGACGTGTGCCAGAAAAGATGGATGACGCGAATAATTATTTACGCGTACTTGCGGTGACTTTCTCAGGTTTGAGTCAAAGGAATTGAAGGAGGAATTGCAAGGAGTTGAAGAGTCACTTCCCGATTTCACATTTAAAAGTGCAAAGACAAATAAGAGGATCGTCACTTGTATTCAATTACCATTATTTGCACTGTCGTTTGTTAGAATGGTGAATACAAAGGATGAGACTTCACACTTGTCAGCTCATTCAATTTGCAGAGATCTCAGCTTTGGAACAAAAGTTGACTTAAAAATAAAGCTCAAGTGTTCAATAAAGCACAAAAAACTGTTGCTTCATTCTCACATTACACACTCACTTCGTACGCTCCTGCAAATATGCAAATAATACACAAATACACATCACACACGTTCTCGCATAAGATTAGTGAATTTAGTACTTATATGGAATGTAACTTTAACAGGACCGCATACCTTCTTCACGACTATTTTTGCTTCCTCCTTTCTTTATAATAAAGTATTTTTCTTTATAGATTTTTGATCGTATCAATTTATTCCATTTAAATCAATAATCTGTTGAATATTGAATGCATTTTTATGCAAAAATTACTTTTTTGCAAAATACCTTAACGTATCTTAAAAATAATATTTCTAGTTTAAAGATCTTGTGCTAAATGGCATGTACAAAAATAATGTATAACTGTATAGCCTTGTTTATGTTCTAGGGCTTGTTGGAAGGTATAATAAATTAGGTTATAAAGCAATTTAATTGTAATTCAAATTATGAAAAAATGCAAAAATTTGGAAATCGAAAGCGAGGGAATTTGAGTCAAAGAGGATAATTAGCCTTTTTATAATACCATGAATTTTCAATTGCGAGCTGTATAAGAAATTGATTGTTTTCCTCATTCCACTTTTAATTGTTTTGAGTTTGGCCGAGGCTCAACAAGCCTCAATCATTTGCACTTTTCCTCATTAATGCACAAGAATTTCTCGGGTAAGCCCAAATCACTCCGTTTCTTTCATAATCCTCATCATCATCCAATATGTTTTTGCCACACTTTTGGGATTTTAGGGCACGGGGGTGAAGCGTAAACCTGTTTAGTGATTTTCGATCAAACGACTCAGATTTCCATTCATGTTCTCCCTGTTGGCTGTCGTGTGCCCAAGGTGTACACAATGAAGACGAAACCCATAATTTTCTCCATTTCATTTCCCCCCAATTTAAATACTCAATAGTGCATTAACATTAACTTTAATTATATTATTTGTGTAAGTATGGTGTGTGTGGTCAAATGCATGAAAAGAGACAGGAATGATTAAATACCATCCTCTCGGGTTTCAACACTCATTATAGCATTGCGAATATTCAATTTCCTGAGCCCTTTTTAAAAGAGTTCATTTCCTTCCTTTGAATATTTAACAAAGGCGATAAATCTCTTAGAAATTGAATTGTGCTGCTTTTGACACTTGTGACATTTGCACGAAAGTATTTAAAATTCGCGTGTGCGCTAACTGACATTTACTATATTACACTTAACCTAAAGAGTAAAAGGTGTGATTCAACTTCATTATGAAAAGTGTTTAACTGCTTATATAAAAATGTAATTTAGAAAAGGGAGAAAATGTGAAACTTTACTTTCGTTTACTCTTCGTAAGAAGCTTTAAGGATGACTTTAGACACTTTAGAGATTTGCACTTTTTAATCTCATTATTAAAAGATGGTTTTAACCGACTAAGCCTTCACCTCATTCATTCATTCATTTAGGTGTTTTTTATGGTTCACTTTGTGCTCTGCTCTTATCAGTTGACTCTTTACGCTAAATCTCTTCCTAATCGCTCACCACCACAAACCCACATGTACGAATTAGAAGTTCAATTCAAATGAATGTGAATTGAAAAAGAGGAAATGAATTTCTCTCATTTTCGCTAAAAGGCCATTTAGTAGAAGTAAAGACTTATTGCTAATCTTTGAGAATCTTCTTCTCGCGAAAAGATGAGCATTATTGTAAAACAAAAAATAATATGATCTTACAATTATTTAGGTGTACCATTTATACTATGCATATTGTGTCTTTCATCTCTGAGTGATATCATTTGAGTTGTTAGCAATTAATACTGAGAAAGTCTAGCTGAATATGACACTGAACTATCATAGTGCATAGTGCATAAATTTTATTATTTTAATTTGGATTTATTTTAATGTTACTTAATCTTAATTATGCTAGAAAGTTAAAAGTTAAGTTTTTCTTCAATAAATATTAATAATTAATTGTTTATTTAAATTCAATAGTGAAATTATTAAGACAAGATGATAGATTTTAATCTACATAATATAAAACTAAGTTCTTATTGTTTATTGTTAATTTAAAGATTAAACGGGGTTAAGAATTATTAAATTATAAAATGTAATAAAAGTTTTTTTGCGAAATAAGTAAAATTAAATTAGAGTTGATTTGGACATACTTAAGGTAAAACAAAATTTTATTAATCATAATATATAGATATTATAAATATTACTAAAAAGTTAAAGCTAATGATAAGAATGTTGTCGTTCATTTCATTAGTCTATTATATAAATATGAACTTTTAAATGGAACTAAGTCTATTCCACTTTGAGGCATATTCATATTTGAGAATATTGAACTTGATAGTTTAACAAGTAAGCAAAGTTTAGCAAAGCGTCATCGTGAAGTATGAAACATGCGAGTAAGGCTGTTGGAGTAGTAAGGTTAAGCTAATGAGAATTTGGATGATAGGGAACGGGGAATTCATCTCATGATCCTCCTATACTTTCACTTTCATTAATGATAGGAGATCTCTGCCCCTCAGCCATTTCCCACACCGACGTTCATTATTTAACGAACTTCTCCAAGCGACTCATAATTATGAATTACGCCAACAATGATTCACCCTCTCTTAACTTCTTCGTTTCATAAATAAGTTTTGTATAAAATTAACTACATAAATAAAATATTATATTTATACATTAGAATGAAGATATAAAATTCATTTTAAATGATAAAAATGGATTTTCCAAAGACCTAATAATAATTAAATTCTAAAATGTTAAATAATAATATTTTTTTAATTAAACTTAATTCGGAATTAAACTAAAATATTCTATTATTAATTTAAAACGATTTTTTTAATTATAATTATTATATATATATATATATAGGTGTCAACTTTTGCTTGTGGATGTCTAAATGCAAACGTAATGTAATTTCACATTAAGCTCAACAATTTGTGGTTCCGAAACATTACGAGTCTGTATTTCGAACTCTCGAAGTGATGAGAAAAATTAAAGTGAGTATTCCTTAAGACACGTCCGTAGTTTTAGTAAATAGGAAATTGGAATATTTTCAAAGTTCTCGTACAACTCATTAGCTCATACTTGCATCTCCGTCCCTTCCCTCTTCACATTATCTCATAAGCGCAAAAAAGTTAAACCTTCATTTTCCTTCGGAACATTTCGGAAGAGATTATTTCCCTTTTTCCCAAATCGCAATCTTTTACGATTATTATTACGAGCTTTGCACGTTCCCCATATAAAGCCACACTCGTATAATCATAATATACTTAATGGCTCAAGTTTCATCTTCAATAAACTTTTATAGTTGAAAACGAAAAAAAAATTATTTAATATTATAACTTAAAAATGCATTAAATGTGCGTAAAAAATGTAGGGAGTTAAATTCAATTCACGCGAATCATTAAACGTTTTTATATACTTATTTTATATACAGATAGTAAAACTGTAATTCAGTAAAAACTCGACACAANGTTTTTATATACTTATTTTATATACAGATAGTAAAACTGTAATTCAGTAAAAACTCGAGTCAAGCTATAAAATTCCATTTTAACATTGCTTTACAATGGGAAATTTAAAGATGGGAAAAAGAAAGAGAAAAATATAACCTTCAACGACCTCGACCTCCCTTTTGTATCAAAGTGAATGAGACCATCACGATTAGGCATAAAATGAAAGAGGAGCGTCATTTTTAATAATAATAAATACTTGGGGCCATGTAGATTAGAAATGAGATTTTTGGATCTTTGGCTCTTCTCGACCCATTAAATCAATTTTTCTCCATTGATTGGATCTTTGCAAGACCCTCTCAATAGTGAGAAGCCTCAAAGCACCACCGGCCTGTGATTTGCCATTGATCATCATAATGAGAGCGTAATGATGCGTGTGAAGGTGTGGATGGGTGAGAAATTGAATTTATGGCTTATTGTCTCATTACAATCCAAACGAGAAATTGTTCTGCTGGAACTCACAATGTAAGAATATTTAATCAGGTATGCAATGCACGTAGGATGCATCTATCTTTATAATAATACGGTTTTTATAATGATACACTTTTTATTAAGTTATTGTATTATTATTAAGTCATTAATGAAGGTCTGATTTATAAGCATGAGTATTTTTACACTGTGTTTAATATACAAGAGCATAACTTAATTTTATATTAAGTACTGTTTGGTATGTAATTTTAAAGTAAAGTATACCAACTAAGGTATACGGTTAATGGGCAAATGCATGTATAAATGCATAGCCTATTCATCATCATGAGAAGGTGAGATTCATTGTTAAGTTTGAATGTCTTTATATCAGTACTTAAGGCTTATAAAGGAAAAGAAAAGGTATTCATACAACGGAACGAATTCAATCACAATTTTTTTCTATAATTGGTCTACGCGTGCAAGTGTTGGGAAAGAGAGCATCTAATAAATATTGTAATGGTTTTGGCAATCATTTGCTTGGATCAAAAAAGGGACCTTCACTTTTCCCAATCCTCTTCTTCGTCAATGAAGCCCGTTATATAAAATATTGAATAATAAAAGATGATTTTAAAGACGTTGAGAGGCTCATCAATGGAATTGGGAGATTGCAATGGAGGGCCAAATCGGATCAATTCACGCAATTGGGATGGATCATTTGGCCCTAAATGCGAGTTTAATGCCCATGACTCCTACGGACCCGCGCGGATGACGATAATGGAAATTGCTGATTAAATTATTGTTTACAGAGCGTCTTTAATGGTGAAGATGTCAAACGATGGAGCAAATCGTGTTAGTTCATTTTGCAAATGATGATCTTATAGCCAGGTGAGTGTGTGTGCAATACATGGGGGGAATTGACATGAGGGATGGTTTTAGATTTTTATGATCTTTATCTTCATTTTAAATTTTGCATAAGAGCCAAATATTTTAAATATTGAGAACGTTGAGACAATGTTAAAAGCTCAGCCTTGATTTAAATCAATTCTATTATTTAATTATTCTCGAGTTTACTAGTTATAATGCTTAATAAACAAGAGCCCTGTCGCAAAATGTTTAATTTTTCTAAAATGGGCGTTTTAAAAGGAAATGTTTAGAAGTTTTAAGAATGGACAGATTTTTTTATTTCATTAAATGATTAGAGATGTACTGCTGTCATAATCTAACAGTTAAGCCCTAAAATGTTAATAATATTTTTATTCAAAACTTTATTTGGAATTAAACAAAAGTAAATTATCTAATAAAATTATTTTTCATGGATAATTTATTTAAACAATTTACTTTCGTATATATCAAAACTCAAATCTAATATTTATTTTATCTTTTTAGTCAAGAAAAAGAAAATCAAATGGTAACAAATTAATAATATATGTATATTTTACAAACAAAAGACTTAATGCCAACAATAAAAATCATAAAGTATAAAAATAATTCATTTTAATATCTTCCAAACTAAAAAGTATCAACGAACGATTTATCATTTAATCATTTATGACCAATCGATTCGACATTTTATCCTTGACATCAAATTGCATTTCCTAATTTTATTAAAATATTCAACAGAAAAGCATTAGTTATTTAAATTATTCTAACATTAAGATTATTCCTATTAAAACAGTTAAAAAGAAAACAAATTGCCACAAGGAACATTCCTCATTGAAAGAATATAAAATAAATTTCTTGGCTCGCGTTACTCACATATGGATGAGAATGCGAGTCGTGACAGAACTCGAAGCCAAAATAGAAACAAACAAATGTCATTGAGGTCTCCTGTGCAGAGAACCAGAAGGACTCAAAGGACAAAACCAAGAAAAACAATGAGACCCAAACAAAATGAAACAATGAAAATACAAATCTCCTTGCATTTTTAATTCTCATTCTCACTCACACGCTCACACAGAGACATTTAATGTTGTGTCAAAAAGCATCCCACATTGCCATCATTATTAGACTATGTATTATATTAGCACAGTTAAAAAAGACATTCCTATATGGAGTAACCCTCAACATTTTATTTAATGATTTTGAACATCTCCATTCACTCGTTTTGACATTCACTCGCACATTCGCATTTTACATTCATGTCTCAATGGCCAAGTTGTTACTAATGTTGTTGATGGCAATGTCAATAAGTTTCATGTGAACTTATGCAAAGACTCGTTAGCTATTCACTCCGGAGGAATGAATAACAATTTTTCCATTAAGCCCAACCAAAGGGTTCTTTTGATTAGGATCTAATTGTCATAAAGGGCGGAACGATGTCTTCCTAATTTGCTACCTCGTCTTGCACCTCACCTTGATCAATCCATGATCATATAAAGAGTCATATAAATATAGCCTTTGGATTGTTCTCGTTAGCAGAACAACGCGCATCTCTGTCCTTAAATGTCACCCAATGAAGAAGCACACGGTCGAATGGAATGAGAGCAAAAATCAAATCAATTGTTTAACAATTTGAATCTGTTGCTTTCTTTCATCAGTTTGTGGTGAATCTTCATCCTATTAAGTCATTTTCAAGGAGATGGTGACAGGTCGAGTTCCTAATTAATCCATAATTCAAGGGGTTAAAGGAGGAAGAGATGAGGGGCGGTGTCTTGATGGCCAATAATTTATTCACTTTTCCCAATCATCGCTCCTCTTCGCCCACATTCGCTCACTTTTTTCCAATTGTTCATTCTTCTCACAGGAGAGTTTATTAAAACATCATGATCGAGTCATGCACTGCCAATGAAAGCTCAAATCGTGTTCTGCCAACGAAAGACCAATTAGCTCTTAAATATTCTCTCAATTACATGTGTATTGGTCATATTTTACTGACGTGTTGTCGATAAGAGATGCATCACTTCACTTTCATATTTACGTTAAAAGAAAATTAATATTTGAATTACCTAATTTGGATTGGAAATGATAAAATCTTATCATATTGGATGTTTTCCTGTTGAGCTAATCTTTTTTGAAATGAAAAAGCTTAATTCAGAATATTTCTTAAATATAAATATACTCTTTAGAATATTTGAGAAATATTTTCATTTTTCAATGGGACTTTTTAGATGACAATTATTTTTAATAAGTAATTTGCCTTTCTCCCTAATGTTAAGCCACTAATATAATGAAGCAATTATTGTATTGTATATATTTTATTGTAATTAATGAAACTTTCTCATCAAAGTCATATACAGACAATTAGTTAGATCAATGCCTTGTCAATACCAGTTAAAATCGCTAACTAACAATTAAAAGAGTAAAAGAGCCATAAGCCATAATATAATTGATGTAAAAATGAAGTATAAATGTAAATAATTGCAAATTAACTTTTGCTGTCCTTACAATTGGATAACAATAAGGAACTTTTTTCCTTTTAACACACGCTCATATTTGGTCATATAATAATAAAGAAGAGAGATCATGTAAAGACTTACATTGGCATAAAGGCAAATCAATTTGAGTGGGCAGTTGTGATTATGCACTTATAAATTGTCGAATTTATAACATTTGATGAATTAAATCATTATCATGAAGTTGATTTTAACTAAAATAGTCTTGAATTTAGCTTAATAAATTATTAAAACTCATGCGGACTTTATAATTTATAATAAATCCTTCAACATGATCATAAAGGAATTAAATGATCAATCGACTGTCATTTGAATAGAAACAAATGAAAATATCAAATTATATGCTAATTGGCCATATAATAATAAAGTAAAAGTCTGTTTGCGTGATTAAAATTGGATATTGGTGATTTTATTAGTTATATGTTAAGAAGTCCAGAGAGATTTAAAATAGAAAGAGACAATTATATTCACCCAACTTTCCCTGCTAAACCAATCAATGAGGGACGAAGACACGAAAGGCCTTCTTCTCCCTTTAATACGACAACGGTCCTCAGATGGGAAATTTTTATTAATTCTCTCGTTGCATCATATAAGAAGGACTTGGGGGTTTCCTCCACCAACTCATACACACACTAGTCTGCTCTCCCGTCACTCACTCAGGAAGGAGTAATGAGGAACCGTAAGGTAATCGATCAACACATCATCACTCACACGTCTTCTGACAACCATGTGACAACCAACTCATCGTTTTTCCCCTTCCAATTTTAATACATTGAGCTATTGGAGATCCAAACATTACTTACTAATGTCATAGTTTTTATATATTTAATAGTAAGTATATAGTGAAATTCTAAAGAATACATTCTTCTAAATCTTGGCGTTTATAATTTCTAACTAACGATGGACATAATAGATACAATCTATGCAGTTGATGCATCTTTCATCTCTTTTCATTTCTCACGAAGTCAACCTTGTTCCAATCTTCCAATAAGCAATATATTTTAGCATTGTAATGAAAAATTTAAGAGTTTATTTAATGAACAAATTAACCGAGAAAATTGAATAGAATTAAAAAGCTTTTACTATCAAAATAAAACTAAAGATTTTCTTTTAAAATTCATGTTTGTTCAATGATCATCATAGTTCCATTTGCAATCCGCTTATAGTAGCAAAATTTCGAAGTTTAAATCGGATGCTTTAAAGAGCTCTAAGCCATAATTTTCCACGTTTGTTTTGAAGTTGTTGACAATTTCGTATATTTTTTCAATAGTCAATCCAAATTAACTTTCTAGAAATATAAATAATACATCCGAAAGCCAAAAATGTCAAATTAGGCCATACTAAATAAATAGGCATTTCTTAAATCTCGAATAATTTAATTGTTGATTAATTTGCTAAAATTATAACGATTATTAGTATAGGTGCTGTATAAATAAATTCATTTATAAATTTATTAGATTCCAACATAGGCAATTTTTAAAAGTCGGCAACGGTAATTTGATTCCCAAATCTTTCATTAAAATTGTACTATTCCGATAGCATTGAAATACCAAAGGGTAATTGATGGGGGCAAATCTTGAACAGCTCTTAGTATTTTATCACGATGAACAGAGTTGAAGACATTCCTAAAGTCGAACTTGATTAAAACCCGAGATTCTGAAGTTTTCTCATTATCGTCGGACCATATGAACCATATTAGGTTCAATAGATTTCAAAATTGTAAGAAAGCGCATGGAGATCAAAACGAAGATCCGATGTATTTCCCTTATCTTGATGCCCCTTTGTGTTTTAGCAGTATCAGCTTCGAAAAAGAAAGACCCTCGGGAGAAAGGGGTGGAAATGGAGGAAATGATTGCATATAGTCCATATAGAACTTCCCTTTTTACTCCTGCTTTAGGCCCAAGCCAAAAATAGTCTTTTGAAACAATGAACGTCTTTTGTTATAACGAAGTGAAAAGTCGCGGCGTTCCTTCCTGGAGTCATCCGATAGGGAATATCGAGGGGCTCTTATGGTTAGATTAGAGCCCGGATGGACAGGAGCAATTATCGGCCCTCTCTCATCTCCCCCATTTCGATAGTCAGACGAATTATTTATGTGTTAAGGAAAGGTGGGCGCTTCCATGCGTCTCTCCAGAACTAGAAATACATTTGATATATCTTTTCACTCAACGCTCAACTGTTCAAGTCAGTTATCTTGATGTATGATAAAGACAGAGTGGATCAAATATTTTTAGGAAAATCGTATGTAAAAAAGCAATGATAATTGAACACACGTCGAAACAAGCTTTTAAAAGTCTTGATTTATGAAAATTGAATTCAAATAAAAAAATGTAATGAAAAAAATTACTTATGTTGTATTTAAGCAATCATAATTTCCTTATTTATTTATTTAATTTCTCAAAATAAATATTGAAATCATTGAACAAATTCAAATACTTGAATTTATCTAAACAATTTCTTTGTCAAATAGTCAGTTAAAATAATTAACTATTTATATTTATTTTAATAGATTGATCATATAACATAAAAGGCCAAACATTTTCACACTAGTTATCAATATAATCAACATGTGCCTGACAAGCTTTTTATTTGTCTAAAAGGTTTATTTGATTAATTTACTACTTTTCTGCACAAACATTAAATATATTATTAAATTTATGTACTTTCATTCATTAAATGCAATATGAATGCAATTTGAAATAACAATTATTTGAAATCTTAAATTACATTTAAGCAAACAATAAGTATTAAATAGCAACAGTTTTCTTTAATGAATAAAATGGCACTGTTGAGTAATGAAGAGAAAGAGGAAAGAAGTGTAGCAAGAATAATGCACAATAGAGAAATGCATTTGAATAAAATAACGGCAGTTATTGCGTGTTTTCCAGAAAAGCTTAAGTTGAAATCCTTCAATGCAACTTAAAAAATCATAAAAGGACTGCATGGCTCCACTTCACCAGAACGGACACCTTTAAAAAATAATTGTAACACGTTTTTAGAAATCTTCAATTAATTTTATTGTTTAATCACCTTAATAATTAATGAAAGTAATATATATTATTACCATCCAATATAGCATTGACACAAATTCTCATGTGAAGTGGCTTGTTGAATCAACATGTCAACTTGTTCTTCATATCCCAAAGGTTCTTCATTGTTGAAATCCTTTCCAGTCAATTTATCTTTGACTCGTGTGACGACCGTAAGTGCTTTCTTATTAAGAGCTTCAGGTTGAACTTTGTCCACCGTTTCTAATAATTTTAAATAATCCAATAAAAAATTAAGTAATAACTTAAACAATTTGGTTTTCAATTTGGTTTGAATGCCCTAGCTTGTTAATAAGTAATACAAAGAATAATATTACCAACCTTCATCACCCACAACTGGTTTTGTTTTAACTCCACCGATTTCTGCAAAATATTCTCCTTCGTTGACAGAACTTGAAATTTCGTTCCTTCCGTTCCTCTTGGCTTTTGGAGCTTCGTTGATTAAACGCCAATTGAGGAGAGGATCGTAAACAAAAGCCTCGAGAACAGCCATGAGCGAATCCTTGTTGCGTCGAAGGACTTTCATTACAGACTCACAAGTACACCGGTAAGTTCCGTCAATTCCAGTGATCTGAAACATTGAATTTAATAAATATAATATTTACATTTAAGCAAAAACAATGAGTAAATGATTGAAATTGTGATAACAGTTTAAATAGGTAATGTTAAACAATTGAACGTCTCACCTCCATAGCGTTAATGAGCATTCGTGTGAGTCTAAATGGAATTTTCTCAGGGAACTTTTCCCGAGTCATTGCAACTTCAAAACAATCACCAAAGTCAATGTGAACGATCTTCCCACTTTGGCGATCCAACATAAGATTTGATGGATGACTATAAAAATGCAAGTAAAATCAATTATAAAAATATGAACATATTTAGAATGAATAAGCAATGAAACTTTTAAAACGGCATGAAGTAATTAATCTTACCGATCTCCAAGTCCAAGAACATAACCAACCATTGACATAACAGCTAAACTCCTCGTGTAATTAGTTCTCCGATCAAACCAAACCTATTTTAAAAATGCATTAAACAATAAATTAAAAACTTACTAACATTTTAAAAAACATTGAGTATTAATTTAAACATTAAAAAATATATTTAAATAATTAACAAAAATCAAAATTCATACTTCACTGCTTGGGCTCTTAAGCCATAAAAGTCTCGCCAAGTCGTCTCCTTGTGTGTGTTCGAGAGCATGTTCGAAAACTTCTACTTTTTGCATAAGAAGCAAATGATCATAGTCAGGGGCCATTCGGAGCATAATCCTATGCTCAATATTCAAAAGAATCTTCTTTTTCTCTCGGTAGTCGTGGATGAGAGTGTGGAGCGTGTCGCAATGAGGAACCCAACCAATAAGCCCAGAATTCGTTGAAAGTGGTATCACAGCGTATCTCTAATCATTTGTAATATAAAATAAATGTCAAATTAAGATATAAAAAAGAACATTAGTAGATGTTTTAAAAAAAACTGGAATATTATCAATGATTGAGTTTATTTAAAAAATAATATTTGGAATTTATCTCTGAATTTACTTGAATGGTCAGATTTCTTCTGAATGTTTCAGGGTCAGATAAGAGAAGGGTGTTGACCAAACCAAACAATTGCATGACTCGCTCGTCCTGCCTTAAATCCTCATGACCCTTAAGTAAGTACATGAAGGATTTTCCATTGCTTCCTGTTAAATCCCAATCATACAAAAATTACACATTTTCAATTTAATGCAATTAAATTCCTAAAAAATAATGAATTATAATTAATTAATTCAAACCAATGATGCAGAGCTTCCTTGGCCTTTGCTTGCTAGTTATAACATGGAGCATGCTCTGAACATGAGCGATTCTAATGTTTGGCTGGTTAGGTACGTAACTTCCAGGTACGGCCAATTCCAAATCTCGACATTTTAACAATTTAGGCGAAACATAATGTAATTCTAAAAAAATGAAGATTTAATATAATGAAAAACGCCTGGATCTTCGAAATTAATGAGTTATGCTATCTTGTTGGGTCTTTTCAAACTTTTATCGATAAATTAAAAAACTTTTATAAATTAATAAATTTAAAAATCTCAAATAACATTTATAATTCCAAAAAGTACAAATATAATTTTTTCTTCTCAATTTTACCTAATGAAATGAGTTGAGGAAGCTGTCGCGAGATTCTCTTGAAAACGTGATAGTAAAGATCCCAAGCTTGATTCAAATCCCTCACATTCCCAGACACTTTGTATCTCCTGCACCATTCTTGGGCTTCTGACAAATCTCTTCTATACGCCTAATAATTAAATTTTACTTTACTTAAAAATAACAATCCTTTAGTTTAAGTAAATAGTTCAATTTATTCTAACATGGTAATTAGTTAATTAATAAATTAGCAAACCTGGTCAAAAGAAGTTTCCTTCAACGTCTGCGGTCCTCTTTCCAACATGCAATGGAGAGGCTCGAGCACATTGAACATCCCCGTCACATTGCGTTCGCCAAAATACAAGCGCGAGGCTTCCTCCAACCCCTCGTGCCACATTTCATGCCATAAAATGGCCACTCGGATCAATTCCTCGGAAACCATCACGGCTTGATTGACCAGCTCCCTCGAGTGCTCACACATGTTTTTGAGAATCTTGTTAGCTGCTGTATGTCGCGAGGCCGTGGCCGACTTGGACGCCACGGTCAAGTTGTAAATCAAAGCCTGGGGGTGAAACTTCCCAATGTCCGTCAACAAATGGGTAATGAGCTTCGAGACGAGGTGCCGCGGCGTGTCGATCCGCGCAATGAGCTGCGGGATCACTTGGAGCCAATTATCAACGTGGATGGAGCGAATGCCCTCGGCCAAGGCCTCGTACACTTCGTGCCATTGGCCAAAGTCAAACCAGAGCGTGAGGAGGCGCAGGGTGTCTTGGAGCGAATTTCCAGTCGAGGACGAGAGGGAAATGGAGCGAACGAAGCCTTGGACGGCAGGGACGGTGAATTGGGAAATGTACTGAGGGGTCAAGCCGACTCTCTGGGTCGAGTCTGGGTTTTGAGTCAAATGGTTCTTGTGGTAGAGCACGGCCTCGAAGTTCATGTAAGCATAGGCATGCCAGGCCTTGTACCACGTTGGGTCCTGGCTAGTGGCATTCGTATAATAAGTCAAAACGTCGGAAATCAGCGTTTCACTCATGAGCTCAAGACTCTCTTGCCATTCGCCGAGTCTCAAATAACAACGGGCTGACAATTTCTTGAGTTCTGGGTCAGTTGAGAGCCGCGGTGTAAGCGTGTTCGTCACAAAGTTTGAAAGTTGTCTAAATTAAAATTTTAATGTTTAATTAAATCAATTTATATTTAATTAATTCTAGTTTTTTCGGTGGAAAGTTCATATATACTTAAATACTTAACCATTAAAAATTCTAGCTATGATTAAATATTTAATTTTTAATCTAGTTATGAAAATTTAATACTTGAATGCAATATCTCGATTTCCTTCTCCCCAAATATGCTTAGCAAAAGCATAAGTGACTTCAGGATAAATGACTGGAAGTGGCTTGCAATAATCTTCTGATGGGTCTGATCCAATTAACTGTATCAACGTTGACTTTGAAAGTTTCTATAATAAAGTTTATTATTTAACTTGCGATAATCCTTCCAATCTAATAAACTAAAAATTAAAAAAATGAATTTAATAACAAATTATCAAAATACCAATCGGCCGCTTTTTCTACACAAGCTTGCAAACTTCAATCTGGTTTTCATATCTTCTAATGGTTTCACAACGATGGAACGCACTTGAAGAATTTTCTGCCAATCCTCCACGACTCGTTGACACCCCTAAGCAACAATTTAGTTGTAAAACATCCTAAACTATCATCAATTATATAATAAGTTATTTAAAATATTAAAAACGTTTATTAAAAACGAATTATTTAAAAATCATGTCCATTTTAATACCTTGAGCCTTTCCCACCACATAATCTTGATAGCTTCTTGCCTCTCTGGAACAACTTTGTACTGGATGACTTCCTCGAGTTCGGCGAGTATTTGAACATTGACCATTGTGTTATAAGCTCGTTGGTAAGACTCGCTAGACAGCGATGTTAATTCAGTGTCTAAGATATCCCTTGCGGTATCTATTAGCTAATAAGGCAAATGAGATATTTACTTTAACTTATTAAATAGAATTTTTAATCATTTTTAATAGTTGGATTGTTGTTATTTTAATTGCATTTAAATTTTCATAAGCATATTTCAATTTATAAATCAAAGAAATTTTTGAAATTACCTGCTCAGCAGTTGAAAATTCTCCTTTATTAACACAAAGCACAGCTCTGTAAAAGATTCCATCTTGACTATCCCTCGGGACACACTCGACGTATTTCTCCATTGTTTCCCATTTGTTTAACCCGAAGCTCGCAGCCGCCGCCATGCTCGCCATTTTATTCCTCTCTTTCTCATCTGCCTTTCCCCAAGTGTTCCTCGCGATCTGCTCAAGATTCCCCCATTCAGCCAAAGCCTCCAAACAGCGCATTTGGCCCAAGCGCATCTCAAAGTCGTCAGGATTCTCTTCAGTTTTAGTCGAGTAAAACTCCAAGGCTTTTTCCCAATCGTGAAGTCTCTCATACCATTGAGAATGAGTTTTCAAAGATGCTGTGCTTTTCAAGGCATGATCCAAAAGTCCTATTAAAAAATTTAAATATTTATTTTATTCTAATTAGTCAAATAAAATATTAGATACAAACAAATTTATAATTTGATTCCTAGTTTGATTTATGAATTAATGTACCAGCAGCCGCCTCTTTATTTTGAAGCTTATTATTGATTGAAATCAAACTTTCAAGAACATCAGAACTTGGGTTTTTCGCATATTGTTCTTCTTTATAATGAAGGGCTTTTGCATAAGCTGAGCATTGCATGGCTCGCTCCCCCAAAAATTCCGGATCAAGTGGTAAAGGTCCCTAAAATTTTTAAAAAAGTATAAAACAAAAATCCGAAAATTTATTCTCATAAAGTTTAAATAATTAAATAAGTTTTATTCAATATTAGATTCAAGATTGGCAACTTAAATGTTTTCAAACCTTTTCACAATGTTCCATAAATTCAGCTAAATTAAGTATTGTTTGTGTGATCTCAGGTAAATCCTCGACCATAAGTGCCTGTTTCAAACTCTTGATGAGCTCGTTTTGCTGTTCCTCTTGAAGCT
>VJMY01000644.1:0-41359 GCA_009869795.1 Neelides sp. FZ-2019 | reverse complement strand
GAAGAGCGTGGCAGTAATTAATACATGTAATTGATTGTGAAAGTAAATGATTTTGTAATTTGAGATGATGTTGGTAAATTATTATTTTAAAAGGAAATTGAAAGAAATAAAGGACGAGGGGTCAAATACATAATTTGGCGAAAAGTTATCACCACTTAAATTGGAATGCATTAGCGTCATAAAAAGTATTCGTGGATGTAATTCTGTTTCACGAACTAACATTAAGTGAGTAATTGAAAGATTGTGTGAAGCACGAGTGTTAAATGTTCAAGAGCTTAGGATATTCCAAGATGCGAACCAAAGCGGTTCCCAATATGCTTAATGCAATTTAAAAAAGCTACTTAAGTTCCTGAATAACTGATAACTATTTAATTTGTGTTTAGAACATACATGTTATAACTGAACACTATCCTATGCTTAAATAGTAGTTAAATATTTCTTCGCTTATAGGGTATAGAGAGTAGTGAAGAGTTTAAGATGTGTGGTCATTGTGACCGTTTCCCTCACGAACTTCCCTTCTCATTTCCCAAGCATTTATTTATCCTTAAGGCGGATGCTTTTTTTTATCTCTCCTTCCTTTTATTCATTCTCTTTTTCTCATTTTATTACACCCACTTTTCTTCAAAAATGCATTTTATTATGGCAATATGCAACGAAAGAGTTTTTATTATTCTTTTAACAGCCACCTTTATCTCATTTGCTAATCATTTTAATCGCGAAACTGCTCGGAAAAAATTACTCCAATGTAACGCCTCGCTAATTAATAATTATTTAATATTCTAATATTAATATTAAATACTTATCTTTTTCATAATATCATCAAAATTATACGTGAGTTTAAATTTTAATCTAAATATTATTCACATTTTTTAACTTTCAATTTAGAGACATCAGCAAAATTTCTTTTTCTATAGTTTCGAGTAAAATGATTAGCTCGAGCCTCTTTTGTTCACTTTTCCTTCGCGATATTCACGAACAACAATGATTAAGGCATTTATATTTTGGAAGTTGGATCGTAATTGAGCCGTCGGAGTCGAAGACTTGATGAAAAGTACAGAGTGTGAAAGCTTCGTGAATTCATTGGACCTCAAAATGGATTAATCCTTCTCTTGCTCAACATCATTTCTATAATTTAAGGCAGATTTTCTCATCTGATCCTTCGTCATCTCCTCTACTCTTTACCACCGCTTTCGTGTAAAATCCCTTTGTTTGAAATTGGAAACTGTGTCTTTGCTAGTTTCTCACGCTCACCTCACTCCGCCCGAGAGGAGAAAAAGGGAGATTCAACATCTTCTCCACATTTCTCTAGTGTCATCTCAAGCTTGCCTTTTATTTTATATTTTCTATAAATTATAACTCTGCCTATACGATATATGATATATTTATATCCGTAAATTATTTTTCATCAATGGTAGTGTTCTACTCATACTTTTTTATGAAGAGGAAAGATGAGATAAGACGCATGTTATCTTTATTACCTCCTCATTTCATTAAATTACTCACTTAAAAATTCATACAAGTTGTTGAAGATAAATAAGCAAAGAAGAAAAATGAGGGCAACTTAAAATAGTTTGGATAAAATAATATTGACATTTAGATAATGACGGCGAGAATAGCTCCATGAAAGATATTTTGATTTGAGCAATCAGAGCAATAATGGATGGAGTATTTACATAGTTGTAATCCTAATTGCATTTGAGCCCATTATGAACCGTAAGTAGGTAAAGTGGTTGAGTAGACTTGAGTGAAAGATAAGGGCTCTGACCTTCTTCTTTTGATCAAATTGAAACAGGTAAAGGGACTTGACTGTGCCCTACCTGTCTATTCAAGGAGGAAGGTAGGAATTGCCGGAAGGAGTTTCTGAGGGGGAGTCGCTCTTGCAGTAAACTTAACATTATATATCCACTATCTCCACAGAGTGTGTTGTGTATGGAGCATCTCTGAAGTGCAAGAGTTGGAAGTGTTTGTATATAGATAGGGAACAATTGGTTTGTGTATGAACATGGATTGCTAGTGCTGGTTGCTCATTGCATTGTAGGTGATGTGATTTTCCCCATCTTATTCTTAGTCGCTCGCTAAAAAGAGATCTGGCCCCTTCCCTTTTATGGTCTCCCTTTCATTTGACTCTTTCAGAAGGTCTCCATTTGATTTTAAAATACTCACACTCGGATATTAGAAAGCCTTTGGATTTGACCCAGGGTCAATTCGACAACAAGAATCTTAAAGTCGATTCAGAGAAGTGAAAACTGAAATTTTAAGTCTCTGGAAAAGTCTGCGAAAGTTAACTGGGTGTCAGTGCCATTTCTTATTTATCAACAAAAATTTTGTAAAGTTTCGAAATATAGTAAGTTTAAAAGTTTTGCTCTTTCGTTCTATATTTATTATTTTGCAGATGTTAACGCTTTTAGTTATTTTAGATAGTGAGTTTTCCCATTTAAGCCATTTAGCTTATTTAGCATTTGTATTTTTATACGAATTAATGTTATTTTCGATTGGATTTAGAAATATAGTCTTATTAAAATTCGAGATAATTATTAGAGACCTTCTATTTCTATAATTTATTATTTTAGTACCCTTTGATAAAATTATAAAGTTATCCTTATGTGATTTTTTTAGGAATATAATTTTCCAATATAATTTATTAATAAAATTATTGTCTGTATTTTATATTGTTTGTGCCACCTCATTGGATTGGATCAGTTATTGACTTAAAATCTGTTAATATTTATTTTTTCCCAGATCATTTCATTTCATCAATTGATATACTTAAAGTAATTTGGTAAAATAAGTTTTGTGTGTGATCTATAATTGTTAGATCTCGATCATTTGAATAGTTAAAAATAATAATTTTGTATTTATTTTTAGATGTGATTAGTGAAGTGATGGAAGAGCCAGGCATATTAGAAATAGTATGATCAGATTCTCAAGATGCCAAATGGGAGTTCAGGCGGGGTCGGGCGGGTTGGAAGCCCGCTCTCGGCTTCCGTCACTTCCCTCACAGGGAGTTCGTCAGGGCTTCAGTTGACATCGCAAAATTCGTCGTCTTCTCCCAATCTCGTCGTTCTTTCTGGTTCTCATCACAATTCTCCATATGGAGGAAGTCGCGAGGCTCTTCGACAACTTTTTGAAGCATGCAAGACTGGTGACCTCCTTCGGGTCAAAGGGATCGGAAGCCCAAGAAATGTAAACGCGAGGGATACCTCAGGAAGAAAATCAACCCCGCTTCATTTCGCTGCAGGTAAATATGAAACTCTATTTACAAAGTAATCACTGCCACCAAACAATATTTGCACACACGCAAGCTAATTTGAATTTTTCAAACTAAATATACAGTCATGTTTTGCGTTTTGCGCAATCTTTTCATCAGTCAATAATATTAATTTCATCTCAAGTTGGAAAATGAGAATGTCAATGGCAACAATTTGTAAACACTTTTTTAATTTTAATTAAAACAATTTGAAGATGACAAATTCGCTTGACATTCGCATTGCGCAAAGACCTTTGAATGATGAATGGTTGATTCCTTATAAGGAAAGTAGATTTTCATCCTCGCTAATAAGAGCTTCCTTCTCGTTCATTATGATTAGGAATTCATCAATGTTCCCCGTCCTTCTACCCCCATTTATAGAAATATAAACTTGAAAATCCGTCCAAGACGCATTGTAATAATAAACACTTTTCCCAATATAGTCGAATTTCTACTCGAGTTTGCTTTGAGTGAGAAGAGAGTTGTAATTTAATGGAGTTAATTGTACACGCGTCGTTTAATGCCCTATAGAGCTCATTTAATATTAGACCTTTATATCATCAAGCATAGAAGGTCATTCCTTCTTGTGCTCAGACTTACAAGTCTGGTGGCACAAGGGACGAAGACGTAAGTTGTAAAATAGTTGTAGCTGTTAGTAGTTCAATATCAAATGTCAAGAAGTTCTCATGTAGAAATCTCGTCGTCACCCAAAGAACGATTTCCCTTTTACTCTCTATGATATGTACGACTCTTAAATAAGGCATTTTACAAAGAGAGAATTAGTCGTGAAAGGACCAACAGTTTGTTCACTTCATTCTTTAACTATTTAGTTGAGGCGCAACGAATAGCTAAACTTCCTATTCAACGATTTTGAAATGAAGGAGTAATTGAGTTTCAAATCCAATTGCCACATAATGAGAGGATAAGGCCTTGTAAGGAATCTTTGCGTGGTTGTAGGGTACGGGAGAAGGGAAGTCGTGGAATTCCTACTGGGATTGGGTGCTGGCATTAATGCTCGTGACGAAGGTGGTCTCCATCCCTTGCACAACGCTTGTTCATTTGGTCACTCCGACGTCGTCCGTCTCCTCCTGTCCCGCGGAGCTGACCCTAACGCGAGGGACAATTGGAATTACACTCCTCTTCATGAAGCGGCTGCTAAAGGGAAAATCGACGTTTGTATTGGTAAGTTCAAAAACAAGATTTGCATTATATTTGGATCAAAAATAAGATAAATAATCATGTTAAGTTGTAATATTATTTTTCTTTGTATATAATTAATAATTGCATTCTTTTTTAAACAATGTGTGTAGCATTGCTCCAAAGTGGCGGAGATCCTTCGATTCGAAACTCAGAGGGAAAAACTGCTTTTGATCTCTCTGACCCAAGTAGTACTCAAATGGTATTCACTGGTGATTATATGAAACATCAACTCCTTGAAGCTTCCAGATCTGGCAACGAAGATAGGTACATCATATTCGTTAATTTTAGAAATTTCCCATTATAAATTATTAAGGACTCCATATTTTATCAGATTTTACAATCTCTTCAATTCTAATTTTGTTATTTTTCAGACTCCTTTCCTTCCTCACGCCTCAAAATGTTAACTGCCACGCTCAAGATGGTAGAAAGTCGACTCCTCTTCATTTAGCTGCGGGTTACAATCGACTCAAAATAGTCCAAATACTCCTTCAACATGGAGCTGACGTCCATGCTAAAGATAAAGGGTGAGCCAAAGTGCACTAACTATTAAATCAACTTGACTAAAAATGTTTTAACTGGTTTGAGTCTAATAAAAATTGAATTTTCCTAGCGGCCTTGTTCCTCTCCACAATGCTTGTTCTTACGGTCACTTTGAAGTCTGCGAATTGCTCTTGAGTGCTGGAGCGAATGTGAATGCGACGGATCTCTGGCAATTTACTCCACTTCACGAAGCTGCGAGTAAAAGCCGAGTTGACGTTTGTTCCCTTCTCCTCGCTCACGGAGCGGATCCAAACGCACTCAATTGCCACACAAAATCAGCGATTGACTTGGCTGGCTCACGACAACTTCAAGAACGACTCTCGTATGAATTTCGTGGTCATGGTCTCTTGCACGCTGCAAGAACTGCTGATGTCTCTCGTGTAAAAAAATCTCCGGAATCGCTGGTCCAGCAATTTCAACATCCATTTTCACTGGATAATCCCCTTCATGCTGCTCTTGCCCCAGCATCACATCCAATCTCTAGAAAAGTATTATTTTCAACAAATCTAAATTGTTGTAATAAGTATTTGATTTACCAAATATCCTAATTATTTAAAATGGTAGATGATGACATTTTCTTTATATTACCTAAGCTCATGATTTGATTAATTTTGATTCTTTTAGGTAGTGGAAATTCTTTTGAAAAAAGGCGTTGGACTGAACGAGAAAAATAAAGAAGGTGTGAGTCCTCTTCATTTAGTAGCTGATCGACTCGATAACCTGGACCTTCTCGAAATACTTCTCAAGCACGGAGCCCATGTTAATTCAGTCGATGGAAATGGAGAGACGCGTAAGACAATGACATTTAAACTTCTCAACAAAAGTTTCAATACATATTTCTTCTAATAAACCTTATTCCTTCTATAATTCAATTTAAATTTTACATTATAGCATTGCATCGTTGTGCGAGAGCTGAAAACGCGGCTGGTTGTAGACTTTTAATGTCTTATGGAGCGGACGCGTCCATTATCTCACTTCATGGATTTACACCTGCTCAGCTTGCCACTTCTGCTTTACTCAAAATCATACAAGGTCGGTTTTCTGTTCTAATTCAATTTAAAACTGACACGATTAGTAAATGGAAATATTAAACATTGATAAATAGTTTAAATATATAATTATATTTATTAGGTATTATGTATTATTATCTAAAAGATTTTGTTTGGAAATTAGGAGAAAATAATAAAATTGTAAATATTATTAATAAAATTAATACTATTTACTAATGTATTTCCATTTTTCATTTAGAACCTCCTGTGATGGATTTAGAATATCAATTGCTTGAAGGGGCCAGATCCGGCGATCTCGATTTGGTAAATTAAAATTTAACAGTATAAAAAATAAGTTCCTTCAAACTTACTCGATTATTCTAACTGTCAACATTAATTATATATTATAACTATATAAAATTTAATTTGTTTTTAAAGACTGTAAAGATTCTCAATCAACGTCCTGATATTGTCAATTGTCGCGACATGGATGGACGACATTCAACTCCGTTGCACTTTGCTGCTGGTTATAATCGCGTAGCGGTTGTTGAATACTTACTCCAACATGGAGCTGACGTTCATGCAAAAGATAAAGGGTATAATTATCATCTCTCAAATACTAATCGCTATTTTATTTTTAAATTAATTAAAAGTCAAGTAGTTCAATTAAGAATTTAATCTTATCTTAGGGGTTTGGTTCCATTGCACAACGCTTGTTCGTACGGTCACTTTGAAGTGACAGAGCTTCTCGTCTCACACGGTGCGAATGTGAATGTGGCGGATCTCTGGAAATTCACTCCACTTCACGAAGCAGCTGCGAAAGGAAAATATGATATTGTCAAGTTCCTTTTCAAACACGGGGCGGATCCTGGGAAAAAGAATCGCGATGGAGCCGTGCCATTGGATTTATGCAAGGACGAAGACGTCGCTGATCTCTTGCTTGGAAACGCAGCTCTTCTTGAAGCCGCCAAGAAAGGAACCTTAGCTAAAGTCAAAAAACTCCTCAACGGAGAAAACATAAATTGTCGAGATTCTCATGGTCGGAATTCAACTCCGCTTCATTTGGCTGCTGGATACAACAATTTAGAAGTGGCTGAATTTTTACTCGAGCAAGGAGCTGATGTCAATTCGAGAGATAAAGGGTACAAATCATTGTAAATTAATTAATCAATCAAAATGCATAATGAATGATGATTCATTAATATTTTTATTATTTCCAGTGGTTTAATCCCGCTTCATAATGCGAGTTCTTATGGACATTTGGACATTGCGGCTCTTCTCATAAAGTATCGCACAGTTGTGAATGCGACAGACAAGTGGGGATTCACGCCGCTTCATGAAGCTGCTCAAAAAGGCCGAACTCACTTGTGCGCTCTTCTTTTAGCCCATGGGGCTGATCCTTTTATGAAGAACCAAGAAGGTCACACACCTCTTGACCTTGCCTTAGCCGATGATGTCCGATCGCTTCTTCAAGACTCAATGACTACGCATGGTTCGCTTCCAATTGCGACAACTAAGGCATCCAATGCAAAATGTTCCTCAGTTTCTGACTCCTCGTCCTCTTCTTCGGCTCTCACGTCCACATCACTTCAGAATCAGCTTAATAGTGTAGAAACGGTCATCATGCCTTCGGGCAATCCGTTTCTCATTCCGATCCGTTCGCTTTTATCCTCTGGCGGCGGCGACGGAGACGGAGAAGGAAGCTCAGCCGTTTGCGAATCAGAACTGGAAAAACTTCGTGGAGTTTCCACGCTTTTGTCTTCCTTGGGACTTGATCATCTTCGAGACTTATTCGATCGAGAGCAAATCACGCTTGAGATCCTTGCAGAAATGACTCATGATGACTTGAAGGGAATTGGCGTGGCGGCTTATGGACATCGGCATTTGCTATTAAAAGGAATCGATAAATTGAGATGGTCAATGGGCGGAGGAACCATGTTGATCGAGTTGTCAAAAGACGATAGAGAATTTGTGGCTGTGGATGACGAAATGCAAGCTACCATAAGAAGTCATAGGGATAATGGTCACGCTGGGGGAATTTTCTCAAAGTACAATATCCTCAAGATAGCGAAAATCCGGAATCCCAAGTTATGGGAGAGATATGTTCATCGTCGGACTGAAGTGGCCGATGAGAACGGAAGAGATGGTCCGAATGAGCGAATGTTGTTTCATGGATCTCCATTTATTCCTGCCATAGTTCACAAAGGATTTGATGAACGTCACGCTTATATTGGTATGCCCTGTTTAAACTCAACGTATTTATTATTTAAAAAGAGTTAGTGATAGTTACTTATGTAAAAATGAAATGATTTAGGCGGAATGTTCGGTGCTGGTATTTACTTTGCGGAGCATTCATCCAAAAGTAATCAATATGTGTACGGAATTGGGGGAGGAACGGGATGCCCTGTGCATAAAGATAGAAGTTGCTATGCTTGTCATCGTCAACTTCTCCTTTGCCGAGTGACGCTTGGAAAAAGTTTCCTTCAGTTCTCAGCTATGAAAATGGCTCATTCCCCACCAGGACACCATTCCGTCGTTGGACGTCCGTCCGCTGGCGGTCTCACATACCCCGAGTTCGTCGTTTATAGAGGAGAGCAGGTAAATTCGTGTTATGGTTTCTATTATTTCAATTTTCAAGAATTAAGGTTAATTGGAAAAAATTTGATTCATCTAGGCTTACCCTGAGTATTTGATTACTTATCAAATATTAAAACCTGAAGTCAACGAAGACGCCGTTTCCTCATCATCAAAACAAGCGCCGTAAGGTGGATGGTGCGAGAGACTTTGTTAATGATTGTTATTGTTCGACGAATGGGACAAAAGACCAAGTGTTGTTTCGCACAAACTCACATTCACAATCTAGTAAGCTATTATGTTACTATTTTTAATTAATTATCATTGAATATAGTCTATTATTAAACTATATTAGGTATGTCGTGTTTAATGTTAGTTCAGAATGATGAAAGTCAAACGAGAGGGTTGGATCTCTCTTGAATTGATTCTCAATTAATCACAAGGCTTACCCGTTTTCTGATATTTAATTCAATGTTTGTTTTTCAATGACTTGATATTAAAAAGACTTTAAATAATGAAAAATAATTATGGTCGAAATTAAATGTTGAGTTTGTTAAATTGAGGTTCCATTTGGGGCTTCGCTTCATGGCAATCAAAATCAAATGATAGAATCAATGTGTAAATGAAAACTCATTTGGACTTGTACCCTATTATTTATTTTTAAGTATCAATAATTTTAATATTTAGTACTTTATATTATTCTCTGTTTTTAAGTATTTAAGAGAAATTATACTCATCACAATTTTCACAAATATCGCTTCATTGAGAACACGTAAATATTAAAAAAAATTAAAAAGTTTTTTTTATCATTTTCATTACTCACATTGAATGAAGTGGAGAGCGAGTAATGTAGAGGATGGGTGGCAGACATAAAAACCAAATGGAATGTATTATATTTTTGTGTAAGTGATTTATAATTTTAAACATTTGTACTGATTTATATTATTGATTATCAAATAAGTAATCCTATAATTAATTATTCTATGAGTTAAGAACTCATCTGTTGAAGGGAAGATTCAAAGTGAGTTATGCGGTTGTGATGAAATTGAATGAACATTTTGATATTTTCACAGATCTTTTATATATATAGAATTGATTGATACTAAAATATCGAATAAAACCGAAAAAGTCGTTAATTTCATTAGATTTTATTTAACTTTCATATAATATTAGCTAGTATACGTTTCTTACTTTAAAAACGTAACATGAGAGGGGCATATTAATCATATTATGTTATAAATACATTAATTTTATTCTTTTTGTAAATTCCCTGTCAAATTATTGAGACGATGTTCTTACCTATCAATTTTCGCTTTCAAACGAGATAGTAATTTTCTAATGAATATCAATTCGTTATGTTTATTCAGAACAGATTGAAAAATTTTAGTACATTGAATTGAAATGTGGAGGGTTTGTAATGGGGAAACGAGGGCAATTTGGTCCTTTGAGTCTTTGGGTAATTAGAAGGACCCATTGTGGAGGACAAGTGGGGTCTTAACGAGGGGAATTCGGGCGGAAATGAGCCTCACAAATAATAACATAGTATTTATTCATCCTTTCATCTTCTCCCTTTCATTTCCATATTAAGGCTTTCTCGGAGCTGCTCGAACCCTGTAAGATGAAAAAGATTCCATTACAATACACTCCGCCTTTCTTCAAAGAAATCTTTCAATGTTGACTTTTCTCTAATGATACGACAAGCTTTGCATGTACATAATTCTCCGTCCGATGATCTGCAGTTGGGATATAATGGGATTAAGGAGCGGACGAAGGAAACAAGGGATCTCTTTACGCTAATTGCCCTCTGCTCGTGTTTCAAACTCGGCTTTAAACCTTCGAACATCCAAATCTTTCCTTCGTCTTTTCGTCTCTGACTTTCTATTATTCTTCATTCTACTAGTATGCTTTCCCAAATCATTCACTTGTCGAGATCACTGCAAGAAGTCTGATCTTTATTAAGGACCAATATTAGCCTCTGTTCATTTCAATTTACCTTAATTATTCAAATTTGGCATCTTGTGAGTTTAGATACAAAATTTAGAATATTGTGTGAATAATTGACACGACGACGTTTTTAATCAACAAGGTTTCCAATGATTTGTTGAGGATTAATTAATTCTCAACAATTTGAATTGAGGTCCGAAGTTGTGGCGCTTCCCTCAAGTTTCCTCAAAGTTTATTCTTGGAGCCTATAAATAAGTCCGACGGAATTGAGAAATAATAATTCTTCTCATTTCTCCCTAGAAAGTCTTGAGTTATGTTCAGTAAGGGGATTTGAGGCCGTGCAGTGTGATGGAATGTTCGTGGTTGTTAATTAGATTGAGGGTTCTTTCCACGTCCCTTGGGTCGGCTCTCTTTCCAAATCTCCTATTTCCAATCATTAGAAGTCGGGAGTTGTCGGGGAAGTTTCCCCATAATCAGCCAATTAATGGGAAGAGAAGAAATTCGAGAGTTGGAGCAAACACACTTTCCCAAACTGTTTGCATTTCAAATAATGAGAATCCTCGACAATCACACCGCTGTTTGCTTTCAATTCCAAGTCCCACGCTGCTCTTTTACAAGTACTCCTCTCCTTCAACTTCATCTTTCGAATTCATTTATGCAGAGCTTTTTTCCATCTCGCTTCCGCTCTCAACACCATCCCATAAAATAATGATTAAACCGGGCAAATGACACTAATTGAACTCTTTCTCTTGCTTCTCACTCAGTATTCAAATGTCAAGCATTGTCAAATTACACACCATTGTCAGACTTTTCTCGTTTGAGCAAAAGTTTCGGCCACACAATGATATGAAATATCTGGTGAGTTAGTGAACAAGACCTTTCTTCTGACCATCTGTGAGCTTCATCCGCACATACACAATTGCATGGGAATTTGATTAGGGTTTTCCGTTAATTTAATAAGAGGGTTTGTCGCGGCCATGGGTGTAATTTTCCTCTTCCCTTGGCGGTGTCCGTCTCCACTTTCACTCTCACTTTCACGAGGGACATCATAAAATGGAATTCCGCCTTTATGACCCACTCCATCGATCCACAAATCTCTCCTTTCAATTCTCTAAATCCCCCCACCCACACCGAGAGGACGGGCCTTTAATGGACCCTTTAAGGCCTCCCCCTCCCCCATCAACTCAATTTGATTTCCTAATGAAACCTTTTATTCTCCTTTTAACTTGTCTCCGAAATTTCATACCTATTCATATTCCTTATTTGCAAACTCCCTCGAATACATCTTGTATTTCTCTATTATTCTCCCATATAGATCATAATAAATAGACTATGCTTTTGTTCGTTTGAGGGGGATTCGAGGGACAACCTCGAGTCTTTCAATTCAATCATAGGAGAATCCAAATAAATTCCCTGGAATCACTTTCCAATTTTTTTTTTACTATACGAAGCTTTATTCATTTCATTTGCATCTACGCCATTCAAATTCTTTCTTTATTTCAATTTTGTACTTGTTTTTTCTATTCCTTTTCATTTTTATTCTTTCAGATTTTTAGTTTTCCAACTTTTTTTTTACCTATTTCATCAATCAGCAGAATTTTGTTCATTTTCATTTGTTCATAAATAATCAACGGAATATAAGAAACACAATGTACAGAAGTGGATAGTTGGAATTTTATTTAACTGTTTAATTTTTTTATATTATATTTATATTATTTATTATATGCCTTTAAGTTTTTTAATCTAAACGTAATTTTGAACTAATTGTTAATGAAAGAAATTTCATTACGCATCAACTCATTTCTCATTAAGTTTTGAACTGAAAAAACTTGTAGTTTGATTTGAAACACGCATGAATTGAAAGGCAATATGCATAGAGATAAAAGCAAAGGCCCTGTTTTCTCATTAAATGAAAAGGATATTGAAGTGAGGCTAGATGGATCAATTCAACGACATTTACAGATGAAAATTGGCTCTTATTTCACAACTCATCTCTTTGCATTTCTCAGAGTTCTTTTAAGGAGAAATCCATACCTGTTGCTACACCCAAATACGCTTCCAATTCCCTTCACTTCACAGCCTCGTCTTTTCCTTTAATAATTATTTTAAATGGCTTTCTCTTTTTACAAGATCTATTATATGAAAAGTTTTTTTTTAAAGTATCTTAATGCCGTTAGTATTATCTTAGCGCTAAAGCATAAAATAAATTGAATTAATAAATCATTTTACTTTACTTTACTTTTAAGGAAAATTTTTTTTAAAATGGCGTTAAACTTTAGGAATAAAAGCAAAAAGGTGAGGCGGACATTTAGTAGAGAATTTAATTCTTTACAAAATGTTCAACTCGATTTGACAATTAACTTTTCATAATTTGAATAAATTAATCTTAATGAGCTGCTGGCAGGAACTTGGAAAATAAATGAAAGCTTCTGATTAAATAAATAAAAAGAAGATTGAAAAGTTATTTTTAAAAAAGTGTCTTAACGCCCTTCGCATTATTTTAGAGTCAAAACTATTAAATCTTTTATTTTCTACAATAACTTCTACAATTAAGTCTTTTATTTTTTCTATATCGTCTTTTATCATCTGACGAAATAAGAAATATATAAAGATGGGTAAGTTTATAGTTTTTAAAAAAACAATAAAGCTATACTTTTTCTCATACTTTTTAATAACCACTGAAATAATATTAACCTAAACTTTCACTTTCTAATGATGTGTTAGTTTTCATAATAATGTCATTCGGAATGCTATGTCACAAATACTTCTTGGGAAAATTTTTATACAAGAGTTAAAAGTTAAATGAGTCCATTAAAAAAGAATTTCATTAATGGGTAAAATAAGTTTCAGTGCTGTTGAGAAGTTGTTCAAATCTTTTGATTTGGTCCAATTTGACTATTGGAGTGTAATCCTCCTTCTTTGAAACTCAATCTGCCCCGAGGAAAAGTTTTAGGAGTATAAATTTATATTCAATAGCTCGAGATGTTTTCCTTTCCAATTTTGACATTTGTGGGAAGTTTGTCGGGAGGGCTCGGGAGCCGACAAACATTTTACTAGTTGAATCACCAGAAGCTCCAAACACTCACACGACTATGAAATTCAGAAATCTAGGTTTTTGAAGGGTGATAAACTCGAGATCCTTTTTATACATTATATTATCATATGAAATATATATCAAGAGTCTGACTGGTAAGTACAAGAACGAGTCTTCACATTCCAATTTGAATGTTCAAAGTAATGGGATATAATATATCGAAAAGAAGTGCCAGCACAAGGGATATGTCATTCCTTTGTGTGTGTCTCTTTAATCCCTCGTCGTGGTCCTCGTGGCTGTCTCGATGTCTGATTTATTACACGGTCGCTTTGGGGAACTTTTTGAGAGTAATTATAGTGAATGAAAAGGGGGAAAACATGATTGCGGTGTTATTGAAGATAAAAAAGAAAAAGTCCCTGATTAAAAATTTCCTTATTTCTCAATAAGGAAATTTGGGGTCTTTTCTTAATTTCCAAAAGGCGGAGAAATGGGTAGGAATGGAAGCTAATCTCCCCTCAAAGCTCCCCCGCTGGAAACATCAAAACGGCATTAGGAACCTCAATTCACAACACACTCAATTGATCGTCTCAAGGAGGAGAATCCTCTCTAAAAGAGAAACAAGATATTTTCTTTCATCACTCTCTCGTATTATTATTTGAAGCTCTCGTTAGCAATCACACTAATTGCAATCTCGAAATCTCCCGTGAAATGAATACGAGGATGAGAAAATGTCTCTTTTTCAATCCCATTCCCTCTACCCTTTTTAATTCACATATTTCTGTTCTTTGTGATGAAAGAATCTCGATTTCGTAACTGACCATTTTTGGCTTTTTGGAAATCTCCCATCAACTTTTGGATTTATGAAAAAGAGAAACGTCAAAAGTGAAATGCAGGAATATCGAGCCATAAATTGGAGCCAGAGTACATTATCCCGCACGTAGTAAAAAGTAAGTGGTAAAGTGTGAATGTAAAATTGAGACGAATTGAACTGAATAAAATGATTGATCGTGGAATTTGACAAGGAATTCCTATTTTCCAAATCTTCACTTCATCTCTTCAACTGGGCTGTCAAGAGAGGTTTGAGGGAGCGGAGTTAAACGACAAGAGTTCATACATAGAACTCTGTCAGAGCTGCGGTGGTTTTAGGAAACAAGGAAGGGAAACGAGCCCATATGGAAGAATGAGATGTGACGATGAAGTTGGAGATTCACTTTGAGGTGTCAACTTCCGTGTGAGGGCAATCTCCCCTCATCGCACTCCTGGATATGACGGCTGTCTAAAAGTCAAAGTAATGGGAAAACAATGGGCTTGTCCTCTCAAATCCTTATTTTCTCTCTTTGAGCAACAAGGAGCGAGGAAGCTTACAACTTATAAATTGAATTTCGCTTTTTACAACTCATTTTTATGTATTTCATTTCCATTTTACATTGTAAGCTGTGATAAAATAATCTTCACAATGTTTTAACTTGTACTACATTTGGGCATTTCATTACTTTTTTATTCAATTACAATTAAAGGTCTCTTCTCAATTAAATTAAATAATTGACACTCTTTTTCAATGGCTTCGGGAATAAGGAGAAAGCGAGGAAATATTAGAAATAAATAGGAAGTAATGATGGGTGAAATGAGAAGAAGAAAGTGGTTGGCGGAACATCTGGTTTCCTTTTCTCCTGATTTGTGGGGTTGAAGGAGGAAGTCGTCGGAAATCTATGGAAATTGCTCTTCCCTTTGAGTCTCCACAAAGGACGGATTCGGCTGAACCGGAAATGAAGAAAGCCTTCATCATCCTCATCACCCCATCCACATGGATATACAAAATAGAGCATTGAAGAGCCACTCTGCCTTTAATCACAACCTTTTCATCTCATCGATACCTTACAAGTCCCATTATTAGCCATTACTCATCCCTTCTTCCAATTCCGAGCTACTCAAATACACGGTTCTCCATATTGAATCATTTCTTTACCATATGTCATACGAGATTTCATTCATGAATTCATTCCTTGGAATCTGTACTTAATTTATTCGCGGAATCCTCTTATTACATGCCTCCCTCGCTCATCCAAATTTCTCAAATGGAATGGTCTTCATTTTCATAAAATATTCGGATATTTAATTAAGAGTCACCTCTCAAAATCATCGCCGGTTATTATACATTATTCATACACAAATGCACTGCATACCACTATCACCGCTAGTGCAATTTACAGTGAAGAATCTAAACTTCTTGCAAAATATATGTAATTATACAATGTTTAAACAAACTTAAGACTTTAGATGATTAAGCTACAAGGGATGTTTCAATGTTTAATTGAATGTTTAAAGTAGAGTATAAAGCTAATAATCTTCATTTTGCAAATATTTTGAAAAGAGATCAGCTTTAATTAGTGTTTATTTTCAACTAAATAAGGATATGAGAAGGTATCCTTATGAAATGTGAAACTTTGCACACATTCTTCAGTTTTTTTTATTAAATAAAAAAGAGCAGTATGAATAAAGTTTCAAGCTTCATATTGGAGGAGATATAAAGCAAGCCGTGGGAGTATGCAGATAATGGGAAGAAGGGAGAGAAAGGAAATAATAATCCAGCTTACGGGGAAAAAGGAAAGGAACCTGAATCAACTCAGGAGGAAGGGAGAGGAAATCTTTGGAGGATCCGCTCACAAACTACTTCACCCATCCTATTCACTCTGCCCAACATCCTATCCAATATACAATTTACTTGCTCTTCCCATACTATCGTCTTTTTACCAACTAACATTATGTTAAACGTCATGTATAACATGAGTGACCAATTTCCTTTTTCTCAATTTTAATATTGAGCTGAGTTAAACCAGATGAAACTAGGTAGGTATATAGATTAATATAATTATTTAATAATGTAATTTGGACCTGATGATATCTCTATATGAGAGAGTAAAAGGACCGAGTGAATTCGGGGGAAAGCTGTTGAATGTGAGGGATCGATCGGTTGGGGGAAGAGGAGAGTAGGGTAGCAACGACGGGGATTCCCGGCGCCTGCCCCCGCCGTCTTCCCCTTTCCTCTGCCGCTAAGAAGTCGGGACATTAGGAATTCAACGCTGGACAGCTCAACACGTCTTTTTTATCCCTCTCACTACCTTGGTCTGAGAGATTCGAGCCGGCCAGGATTTTATTTTATAAAGGAAAAATTATAATCGGAAAAATTCATTTGTAAACCCGGGAAGGAAAAGAATGAAGAGCCCAAGGGAGAGACGAAGTGGAAGAGAAGTCTCCAGAGGAGAAAGGTAACGAAGGAAAAATCATATCAGTAGTAAACTCATTTCATATTACGGCCTTTACTTAAGGCATCTGCCCATATCATACCTTCCTATCGAGAGGAGACAAAAAGGAGAAATGTCAAATTGGGAAAACGTGCTCACTTCATCTGTCACTCGCCATTACCAAAAGCACGAGGGAGATTTTCCTTCAAACAACCCAAAAACATTAATGGAACCAGATACAAAATTTCATTCTTCATCACACAAGATTCATTCCAAACTCTCCATCATTTTGTGTTTCTTTTTGTGTGACGTCGGTGTAGACTTTTGAAAAAAAATCATTAGATGCCATAATTACCTGCCAAAAATATATAAAAATGTTTCATACATAAAGAAAGTACAAGTATTTTTGCAAATATGAATTGAGAAAAATTGAAAAAAAATATTTGAATAATTTCTTGGGCATATTTATCCCGTTTATTTGAAGGAGGAGAAGGATAAGAAAAGGGGTGTAAGTAGAAGGTAATTTGAGAAGGACGTGCAGGTGGATGAATCAATATTTAATAAAGGGAGAGATGAATTCCCATCCCAATCATCTCCTCATCACTCACATTCTTCCTCGCATTCCTTCACCACCCCACCACAATAACTCTTCACATACAACACACACACACACACACACACTCGCACAATGATCATTGGGATATAGACACTTGGGTTTTGAGTATATAGTTAAATGTTTCAACTAATGAGAGCGCATTGGTTCGCTATATTAATTATTCAAGTAATTGAAATTTTTCTTATCCAATCTGAAATAGCAACTGTATATAATGTATCAAAGCGAATTCTTGATATGGAATGTTCATCAAGTACCATGTTGATCATCCAGATTTATCTAATAATACAAATTAATTTTTGTCTAGAATGCAATAATGTGAGTATTATGATATTCGAAAGAAAGATTCTAGGGGTAAATGAATGATCGCTGGAGTTGCAAGTTTTGGTTGTATTCAATAATTTGTGAATTATTCAAGGGGGTTTGGACGTTTAATTACTTTGTTCGTCGAACATTGTTAGAATTAATTGCAAGGGTCGAATTTCCTTTAAGAGCTTTTATCGAGAAGGTGCTGTCGTTTGTAAGACGATTCCTTTGCTATTAGCTGATTGGGACTGAGTCTCTCCAAAAGGACGAACAGAAAGTCCTGGGTGGTAAAATGTGTGGTGGATGAATGGGAGGTAATTTAGGAGTGTGGAGTCTGAATGTAGATTGTAATTGATTCCTCGTAAGATTCACTGTTGAGGTCAGAGTCTCCGTCCCCGGGTGAGCCATAAACTTTGAATCTGAAAACGGAGGAATTATGCGGAAAGGGAAAAGGAAAACCCACGATTAATTAATACACCGCCACCCACCCCTCTAATTACCCTGATTGAATCCATGGCACAATACACTCTCGGGAAATGAATTCCATTTGCCTATTATTACCGCGTTCCTTTATTTCAATTATTCAATTATTTATTTCAGCAAATATCTTTATTTTTATAGGTAGGCTGAGAGTCATTAATGAGTTTTTTCCAATTTTTGATAATAATACGACAATGAAATTGATTCGCAAATATTTATAGGATCCAAAAAAAGAAGGGATTTTGTTAATTTATTTAGGGACGGAGTTGTGTTGTGATAATGGGGATTGAAATGGCCGCTGACCCCATGCCGCGTGTCAATTCAATTTCGACTTGATGAATTTCACAAAATTCCTTTTATCTCTCCTCATCGTGTTCGAGTCTTATTTAATTACATTTCCTCTTCCCTCTCATTAGATTCCCAAGAAAAAATTCATTATTTTTCTCCCTCTTTCGCTAACTTCATCACCAACGAGGTTTGTCCCGAAATTATATTTATTTCGACTCTCACATCTCATTCCGGATCTTTTCCTGCTGCTTCTCGAATCCGTTTTCTTTCCGTGCCATGAAGACTTTGGGCATTATTGGCCCCTTGAAAGGAATATTCATACATTCATTAAATAATTTTTTATTGGTTAGAGGGATTATAAAAATATAATAAAAATAAGTGGGTTCGTTTGGTTTGATGGGCCGACTTGAATTGGTGCTCTAGATGTTAATTAGAGAGACGTGGAGGGAGAATGTGAGGAATTATACGAGGTCATAAGACCTCTCGAGCGTGATTGAGACAATGTGGGGGGAAGTGAAGAGATGAGGAAGTGGAGGTCCTTAATGGGACAAATAAAGACTCCTTCTCCTCATTTTACGACATAACCATTACATTTCCCCTCTTCAACGAAATTGAAATGTGGGAGGAAACATTTGATAATCTAGAAATAATTCCAAGCCCGCCATCCTCACCAACCCGCCTCACTCTAACGACCCACTACCAATTTATATTTAATTATTAATCACCCCAACTAACATCAACTATCTCGCAATTATTTTATCTTTACAAGCTCCCTTAAACTCCCCTCGCATTTACTCGCCTCTCTCTCGCATTTCTCCACAGTGCTTTCAATTGTTGGACGACATTTGAAAGGATCACTGTGTAGACGGAGTTCCATAAGGGATGAACTTCTATCATACACTAACAATAAGCTGAAGCCCGTATATATAAAAAAAACTAAATGAATATATTCCATCCCTCATATTACTGATGCATGTGTGCATGTGTGTGTGTGTATTGTGTGCTCGTTGGTGGCCGATGGGAGGTTGTGTGAAAGTCGGGGTTGAGAATGCGGGTGTCCTCCCACTTTCCCCATTGTAACAATAGGAGCATAAAAGTGCTCTTTACGACTCTCTTTTATTCTCCTTCAACCTCCGTGAGTAGGGAAACCCTTGAAATCCTCTATAACGACCGTTTCAACAACACTCCTTTGACTTTCCCCCCCCGAAAAACACATTTTTCTCTTTTTCTTTCAACTTTTCCTCAAAATTCCATTAGCTCTCACACTCTCACACTCTTCTTTTATATGCTAATTTAGATGAAGTAATTTCTTTGACCAGAAAACATCTTTTTGTATGAAACCAAGTATTAAAAATTTCGGCATTAAATTACATGATTCTTTTTTGTGTAATTGAACTAATTGGGTATACTATTACTTAACAGTTTGGTTAATGCAACATGATTAATGTAATGATCACAAAAAAGGGATATACTGTATGTAATTGAATGCGAGCTAATGATCCAAAGGATAGGGCATTATTGTAATGTCTAGAGATTATATACAATGAGAGTGATGGCACGATAAAAAGAATATTTGTACCGGAGTTGAAGGAGGAAGGGCGGAGTTTTCTCTCCATTTCCGGAATCCCGGAAGTTGGAATCCCTCTATAATAGAATTACTTTGGCAAATTAACCTTCATATCGGCTATTTGCATAAAGGGGATAAAATGTTTGGGGCCATATGGACCCCTCGGGTAATTTTTCTGCGTGTGGGGAAGACGAGCCGCCGTTGTACATGTGTCTCTTTATTGATTCCCTGATAAAAGGATGTTTAATCTCACGGCCCCCCGCTCCTCCTCGCTCAATTAGTCAAATTAACAAGGGAGCGAACCCTCGGAAAATGAGAGTAAATGGACGCCTCCCACATGCAACGACACTTTTTTATCCCATATCTAACCTCAATTCATTATGGACCACTATGGAATACTATTGTATTTTATACCTTACAATATTTCACTGTCTCTACATTAGGAAATGTATTAGCTTT
The DNA here is from genome assembly GCA_009869795.1 of Neelides sp. FZ-2019. Lineage (NCBI taxonomy): Eukaryota > Metazoa > Arthropoda > Collembola > Neelipleona > Neelidae > Neelides > Neelides sp. FZ-2019. The sequence goes on along the minus strand of VJMY01000644.1, from coordinate 20,876 downwards.
AGATAAATTAATATCATTTTAACATTATAAACAAGTTAAACCTCGTTTTTACCTTAAATTGATTATCAAAATAGGACTAACAATAAATAAATCGAAAAACTTATTGGAAAGGAAATTAGTTTGATTGTATTTAACGTTTATTAAATATGCAGAGATTTGAAAGTAATAATTGGTATTTAATTTTGTAAAAGAACTGACAGGGTGGTTAATATGATTAAGTGGTGCAAGATGGTCGCGTGTGTAAGTGAATTTGCGATGAAGAAGGGCGGAGGAGAAAGTGATAGGAATTTCGTAGATTGAAGGTTGTAGGTGATTATTAGGAGGTAATGAGGGTTCACCAAAGGAAGATAATACCCGTGAAGAGCTGGCAACAGGTTTTACAAACGATCGATTACGAATGGATATAAACTATGCGAGCTCTATGAATATTTAAGACCTTTTTCCCAATCGATCACTTCCCCTCGCTCTCCAACGTGAGCACCAAAGCATTTCGCCACTTGAGAACATGACTATTATACAAATTACTCTCGCAGACAATGAGGGGAAACTCATTGAGACTTGTGATGAGGAACAAGGAGGGACCAACTTGTGCCTAACCTCCGGGCCTCACAAAACTCCTAAACCCAAATGAATAAAATGTTCCTCGAAAGTTACGAAATAAACAATGAGACTTTTTTTTTAAAAAAACTTCATATCATTTTCGGCTCTTCAAAATTGTTTGCAAATGAGAGACCGCCGCTTTGTGTTCCATTTTTCATTGTTTATGAAAACTCCTCTTAGACAATTTTCAAAAACTTTTCCTTTTATTGTTCACTTTTCCCCTTTAAAAGTTTTTATTAAAGTTATTTCATCTTGACTTTAACTTTATTGGGATCCCTTCCTCGTTTACTTTACAATTAGTCTTTTTTACTCTACCCGTATTAATACAACTTTATAATATTTTGTTCATATGTTTTGTCTTTTTAAAATGCCCTTTGACTTGTACAGTTTTCTGTTTTCCAAATACTTCAATGATCTTGCAAGGGAGCATTTGGTATTTGAGTATGCGGGTGGAAAGGAGACAAATAGGATGAAATACTAATGAATCATGATTTATTCACATTTTTCTCAACTGTTGAATTTCCCATCTTCCCTTTTCAACATTTTTTTATTACATTGTAATGAAACGGCTGTCAAAAGTCAAAATTACATGTTAAAGTCGAGTGCGGCTTTTAAAGGTATTCGGCTATACGAACTCATATGGTAAATAAACATCATAGACATTCTGCAATGTAAAGGGCGAAAGGATCTTCTAAACGAATTTTTTTCTAAACGAATTTCCATTTTGTTCTTTTGTATTTATATTCCCGAGTATCTTGATTGGAGTCTCTGAAAAGTGTCAAAATAGTCTCCTCTCTTTCATGTGTGTGCTGATGTCGTGGTTGCGGTGGCGGGCGAGAGAAATTTAAAGCCACGAACTGACTCCCACTTTTCGATTTCCTCACAAACACAACGAGCTTCGTCCTGGGCCGTCCGATAAATCAAAAGGAAAGTTCATTTCTCGTGAGGATGAAACGAAGCTGAAAACAATGTTTGTCCCCTTTCATAAATAATAGTGTTGAATTGAGTAGAAGGAGACAATCCTCTTGATTTACCACTTTTAATAACTTGGTCCAACATTTCCCTTCTCTTTTTATCCCAAAATATTGGTTTATGATGAGCAAAGAGAAACTTTTGATTTTTCTCCTCCACTCGAATCTTCCTGGGTTGGTGTAGTGTGTTTGCCCTCCACTTCGGCTTATTATATTCTTTCCCGGAAAATCTCTCCTGCGAACGTCCTCCTTGTCCCCAACGCGGAAATCCCATTGTCGGAATGAGATTCGGGATCAAATTGAAATTGATTCATCGCCCTACCTCCTAATGCAATTATGGTTAGAAAACCCAGAAAATACGATCAGCTTTTACTGTGCCGAGACGAGATAATAGAAAGCACACGGGAAAAGGGTCATTCTGCCATTATATCCATATGCACACAAAAGAGGATACTTTATTTACAAACTCTGCACACACATATATATATACACACATATATATATACACACACACACACACACACACACACACACACATACATAAAACCAGCATTCATCTTTCATATGAGCAAAGATCGATTCTCAAACATTTCTCTTTCCCTTTAGCACTCCTCAATGTACTCAAGAGAGAAAAAGGACAGAAACTCTTTTTGTTCAATCCCGTCTTCCTGTACTTAATGTCTGGGTGTGTTTGTGTATTGGGCATTACCTTCATATAAGATTTCATATCATTTACCCCCGTCTACGTTTGGAACTTTAATATCTCATATTTCATATTTAGTCAAGTAATATAATAAATCATGGCAGTAAGTCTAGTAGTGACCACACAAAAGGTTCAAATCATAAGACCATAAGTCGTGTAGTCTTTCGATACGTTTATTTGGCCAGGTCAAATCACATTTTTATCAATTGCATCTTCAATCGTGAGAACATGCCATGATCGCAATTAAGTTTATAACTAAATTAGTAAGTATTAGCTAATATTAACTGTATTCAAGAGATTATTTTCCATCGTTCCTGCTTTAATTAACTTTGTACTTTCATTATGCCTTGATATACTAACAACTTCGAATGTATAATCTGTATAAATTAGCTCATTTTAAGCATGGGGATTAGGTGTATTAAATCGTGAATTACATATAGCTTGTGCATGTGAAAGACAAGTTTCTTTAATCTGACATCTCTTTGAACATGAAGTGACGATTTTCATTCTCTCAATGCCTTTTCCTTTCATCTTCCTTTATGAAAACGAATGAGTGTACAGAACATTCAGGAGTTTACAACATTTTGCTTCCTTTTTATTTGACATGTTCTGTATGCGTCTGTTTGGAATTATTTACTCGGTTGGATCATATCATGTGAAATTCAATGTAAATCATTTGAGGATTATATAGTTTATTTTCAATAAGCATTCATTTAAGCTCCATGACTTAGTTAACGACGAGGAGAATTCACTGCCATGTATTATTATGCAATATACAAAGGAGGAGCATTATACCCATGTAATTTGGGAATGAATAAAGTGAGCTGTCGTCTCCAGGAAGGGTTACCTGGAGAGGAACAAACGCCTGGAAGTGCCATGTAACCTCGGCGTGGTTCCTTCTTGTATGTATGTTTCACATACGGAGTTTCCTCCTCCAAGTTTCCCCTCCTTAATGATAAAATATTTGATGTCATATTCTATGGGTATCCCTATGAGTGTATGTTTAACTAATACTCTCATATACATTTCGCAATGGAGTAAAAGTTTGGAGAAAAGAAGAAGTCCAATTATTTTAACGCTTCCCCTTCTTGAGTCAAATTGATTTTCGCTCCTTCACTTTTCTTTGCCTTTTTTCTTTTATGTGTGTTTACTGTGTGTGTGTATTTTATGGGAGAAATATAAAGACGTAAAAATATGAATTGATTATAGTAAAGTACACCTGTGGGCTTGTGCAGAGGAGTTGAATTGATGAATCCACTCCTAGTGAAATTCCTCAGCCTTATATTTACTTGCTCATGACTATGTATTATTATTATTATATTTTTATTTATATCATTTTTTCTTCAAATTGTGAATATTTTTAAATGACTCCGTATAAAATCCTTGCTTTTGTTATTCTGTTTGCGAAGTCTTGAATAAATTTTCGCAGTGCCAACACATATACCTATTGTATTGTAAAATTGACAATAATAAATGTAATTGTACTTACAATTAGTGTGGGATTTCTTTTTTATAAGTTTACCATTTCCCATTTTACTGAATATAAAAGGCATTAAGTTTCCAATTAAAAGAAAGTTTATATTGGAAAAAGAGATCTTTGATTTTTTAGTTACATATAATTTTCATTAAAATCATTAAGAAATGATCTTTTGAAATTCAAATAATTGTAAAACGGCAAGATTGAAACTTATTTTTACATTATTAATTGTTGGAGAAATTACTTTGCTTTTTCAATTTGAATTTCTTATTTGTATACCTATATTGACTCGCAGTATCTTCTCTTTATGATTTGAAATAAAGTAAATTACACTCACTTTACTTACTTATAAGTAAAAACGAAACAATGATGAAAGTTGTTATTTTGACAGAAAAGAATCGAAGTCATCATGTTCTCAATACTCATTTCTTGAGATATGAACGAGAAAATTAAAGTGAAAGTTTGTATGAAAAAATTTGTTTTATTTCTTGTAAGGCTCCATGTGATAAGACAATTTCCTTATTATTTCTTCCTCTCTGGGAGTAGAAAAAGAAGTCGGGGACGAATAAAGAAGTTTTTTGTCGTAAGTGAAAGTTGAATTGCCTCCCTGTTGATTCCCGCCGCCTGTTGCTTCTCCCCACTTTTATCTTCACTGACCTCAACGAAGAGAAAAAGCGGAAAAGGAGAAGAAATGAGATTCTCTCACCAACATCCCCAACATGATAGGAGAAAATCAATATTGACTCCAACATACACCTCTTAAACATTCCACTTTTTTAAAATCCGTCCAGATTCCTGGAATTTCCTATTTCACCTATTTAAACACTTTTTGCTATTGAATTCCAAAAGTATACAATATGACATTGTTGGAAAAGGGCGAAGCTATAATTTTTTAGCAACCTTTTTAATCTTCACTGGTTATAAAAAACTAAAAGATTGAAAAAAACTCAATCCAGTCAAAGCGGAAATGGTTATACATAGAGTGAGTGAAGAGGATAAGTTTTTTCTCCGAAATTTGAGATCAATAAGGTTGTTGGGAGAGAAAGGGTATTGAGGTATAGAGAGGGAAGTTGAAGTGTTGTGGGTATTTCTCCCCTGGTGGGTTGTGTGGAATGTGGTGAGTAATTTAAGAGCCGGGATCGATGTCTCTTCCTTCGGCTATCTTCCGCTATTACACGTATTTGGAATAGACTCGGGAGGAGGATGCGGAGCAGAGAAAAGGACTCAATGCCTGGCGAAGAAATCAACTTTGTATTTCATCCCATCTTCTTCAAGGATTTCATTAAATGGGAATGGGGAAAGCCTTCGACCCTCAATTACTCTCGGGGTGTTCTTGAGCAATTAACAATGCTTTACTGTCTGTTATTGCTTGAGAATACACGTGATCAATTGAGATGCTCACCGAGGTTCCTCAACTTCGACTTCTCTTCTTCACCAGCTCATCCCATGTCTTGGCATAATGAATAAACTGGCGAATTATCAAGGTAAGACTTCACACCCTTCTACTAAATAGCACTTATGAAAGCATGATATAATAACTTTAACTTTAACAAGTTATAAAATGTAACATTTATACGAGAATATGTAAATATAACTTTGTTTCTAATAAAGGCTCAACTTTAATATTGTTATAGAGGGTGTAAATACAAAGAGTCGAGGCAAGTTAAGCACTATGCTATTACACTATCAGGGAGACTACTAAAGAAAAATTGAGAGCAGCGTATGTTTTAATAATAAATTCAAATATTCTGAATAGCATTAAAAGATAAATAGTCTTGTAATAAGATTAAAATATTAGGAGTATTAAATTGATATATGAGAATATTTAGGCATTGAGTGTATTTTATATAGTGTCTGTGTATAGCGAGTGCTGCAGCAGGAGCAGACGGAAAATCAGCGAGACGAGGGAGGTAAACAAAAGGATGAAAATTTGATATTGCGAGAGTGGAGAGACTCCCTTAGTTTCCTCTAAAAATGAAAAGATGGAGAGGGGAAAAATCCATATCGGTGGTTTGTTTAGGAGATTTGAGGATTTCGGGGGTTTAAATCGTGAAGGGAAATTGAAGCTTCGAGAGACGAGACTCGCCTTTGTTTTCCTCTTTCTCTACTTCTGGGCATTTGTGTAATCTTAATGGAAAGAGGAGGAGTGATAAAGCTCAAGACCCGTCAACCCCAGGCACTCACCTTCCCCAGGTAGCCCAACTCCCCAACTTCCGCTTCACTCTTCACTCGCTTCATTAAACAAAACACTGCAACAAGAGGAAAATTACAATACCAATTCGTATATTTCATATGCAATACATATTGAAGGATGTTCCAAACTTATTATATTAACTAAGCATATTCATAGATGTATACCTCTTATACTCTGAATACTTGAAGAAGGATTTCGGAACAGAGAAAATTGAGTTAAGAAGTTCTTGGCTGATTAATTCCATATTTTCCTTTGATCTAACGAAAAGAAATATTTTCTTAATCTCTTGAAATAAATACATTGTAATATGTATAGCAGAAAAACATCAACGTCTTTTTTTTTTATTTGATCAGCGTTTTACCATTTTAAGAAGCCGGATTTTTGCTAAAAATCTTTGAGGAAGATGAATTGAAAGAGATTGAAAAATGACAAGAAATTGACGACTTGCTTTTATCTTTTTATTTATTTAATGCTTCAATTCATTCAACATTTTACAATTTGTTTTCAATTTGATTAAAGAATGATTTGAGCATTCAAAAAAAGCTTTCGACCTCTTTCCACTGACAGTGAGATTATACATAGCATAATAAAAATATAAATACTTACCTAAAATTTTAATTTTATGTCTAATCAAATAATTTGTAATTTAAGTTTACCTATTAAGTTTGGAGGTTTTATTTTAACTTTAGGTTCCAAAAAGGTATTACTAAAAGGAAGCATTGCGAGATTCAAGAACTTGAGCATATAGAAATGAATAATGTAAACTCGGGTTTTATAAATCTTGGCACGGCCATTACATCTCATTAATGTACAATGTGGATGGAGTTCTCAATTGAAAGGGGAGTGAATGGAAGAGTGGACGGAGTGTCGAGTTGAAGTGATTTCCTAATTAGAATTTATTGGAAAACCTTTTCTTTCATCCTCGGGTTTGAAATCTGCTCTAACCTTGTTCATTAACTCTCATTGGGGCCCTGACATATTCAGATGGGATTTTGGTTTAAAAAGGACCAAAGAGTTAATTAAGACTAGACGGTGTAAAGAATTGATCCGATTCCTTTTCCCCTTCTTGGACTTGAAGGGAAAGGAGCGAAGCCTTGAAGTTCGTTCCCCTTCCTCTTGTGCTCCACCGAACTTCCTAATAAGAATTTCATCTCTCAATAAATGTTTAATTGAACTTTCGAGTGGAAATGAGGAGTCAGGTCATCTTCTCTTCAAAATTCACCTTAATTTCTTAAACATTGAATCCGCTCACTTCACTTTCCACTTCATCTCACTTGAATTTCTCCTCCCACGATTCCTTTCATCTCCAACCTCACACATTCCCATCAACATACACACAAGACTCTTGGATCTTTTCTTCCGTTAATCACGGCACCTTTATCATTGTAATTTCTCAATTTGCTTTTCTATAATTGCTTTGAAATTTATCTAATTGAATTCTTCAGTGTTAAAAAATATTTCATTCAATAATTTAATGTAAAGGTAAATATTTAACCTTATATAATAGGTAATGAGCTTATTAAAAATATTGATGTAACGTAGAACTTAAGATTGATTTAATAAAAAAGTTCAAATTCCTGTTTGTTTAGTTTGAACTTGTTTTATGAAAACATGTGAAGGGATATTTTGATTGAACGAGATGAAAGGAGTTTGTGTGGCTGCCGTGTGTGGTCAGATTTCATTACACTTCCCTCTTCACTTCTGGATTAATCCAGAAAGCAATAAATGAGAGAAGTGAAAATATTTGGCTCACGAAGGATTTGTGATCAGATCCCCAATGAGGAATTGACGACTGTATCTTAGTGGCGTGATTTTCACTTCCAACAGTCTGACTTCACCAGGGGTCAACAAATTAATTCCTCAAAATCACATCAAAGAATTTCACAAAGTACATTAAAACTCTTTTCCTTTGATCAACTTTGCTTTTCACATCCTTCACTCACTTTATAAAACTCTTAACGCACAATCCGAATTTCTTTCTATTTTGATTTTATCAAGAAATTTGCTAATTATTGTAAATTTAAGTTTAAATCGTTCTTTTTAAATTGTGCTTCTTTTAATACTCCTTCTGTTAAATAATGATGGGTCTTAATGACTAAATATTACAGTGGAAAGTATCTCGTTTGAAAAGTTTTAATTACACAAAAAGAGGTTCTCTCAATGAGTTTGATGAGGTGGAAATGAGATGTGTTTAATAAAGAGAATGTTCGTCCTTTTAATTGGCAAACAGCTCGAGGAGCAGATAAAAGTGGATTTAATTAACTTCCTCTCAGCTCATTTCTTCTTTAGCCATTCAACCTTTTCACTCAGCGTCATTTATACGCATTGAATTGAGTATGACACTATTAAAGTCCCTGAATGACATTCCCCTTAATTTTCGACGATTCTTGAATGCTAACTCGATGTCTGTTGGTTTTAAATAAATTATTAATGATATTTTTATTTATATAGAAAGTACCAATATTAGAATAAATAAAAATGATTTATTATTACATTATATATTTGTTAACGCGAGTTCGTGGTTTCTCAAGAAAAAATGACTGATCATGAATGGCACATTACTCATTGAAGATGAAAATGATTTAAAATATAATTTAAGAAGAATGAGAAGGAGTCAAATCTTTCAAGGAGTGCTATTCCTTCTTCCTTCTTTCTTATGCGAAGAAAGTAGAAGTAGAGCCATAAGAGTGTAAGGAGATTTGAATTGACACTCTTTTAAAACTCCCCTTTCATGAAACAATTTGAGAATGTAAATTGTTGAATAAGTAATGAGACAATGATTTGAGAATATTAGGTTGAAGAAGTCAATAAAGTGAATTAACTTTTTCCCCTCGGTCCCCCTTAATCGAGTTGACATGAGGGAAAAATGGGGAAGTGGAGAAGAAAAATGCAAATCCTCCTCCCGAGACAGATTCTCATTAAAAGGGAAGAAGGTCTTTTCTTCCGCACCAAGACCCACCATGGGTCCATCTTCGTCATCGTCGCCATTCAAAACCCCATAGTTACTTTCTCCGCTTCTCATATTCAAATTCGACTCCCCAAATTCAATTTGATAGAAAAAACCTCATTTCCTTTCCAAATTACATTTCCTATCCTCACTTCTAGACTTTATCTGAGGCCGTACAAACTTAACTCCATTATACATTTTCTTGGGTAATTTTTTTTATTAAATACCATGAGTTAAATTTCGCCAATTATCATTCAATCATTAACCTTTCCAATTCATTAGACCATAGTTTTATATAAAATTACATAATATTGATACGTGAGTGGAGCAAAATATTATGAATAGTCTAACTGTACAAACAAATAAGAAGTACCAGAGTTTGGGAGATTGGACCAAATTAAATTATTCTCAGAATAAAGATAATGAATCTGAATTAATTGATGGCCAAGTCGCACCAGCAGCAGAACCTCCATCAAAGAGAAATTCAAAACCTGATAATGAATCACCATCGGAATATCAAGAAATTCCCAAAGAGAAAGAGAAAGTATAAATTGGCTTTTTATATTCTATAATGATAATGATCGAAGACGCTTAGTCTTTCCTTATAATGTTCATCTAGACATTAAGGATAGGATCGTTGAGTGTTTTTTTATTGAATTGAGTGGCTTTTAAGAACGCTTTCTTTTGTTGTTTGATGCAGACGCGATGGAAGATTGGTGAATTCACGAATGATCCGGAAGTGCATCCGTTCGACAATCTTCCACCAGAGTCTGAAATTGAGTCTGATGAGGAAACAGAGGAACAAAATGAAGCCAGGAAGTCGAGGCAAAAGACGATCGCACTTAATATCTTTCTCGTCATCCTCGCTTTCATCCTTGTCATCCTTTGTTCTTTCCTTCCCATCGGCATTCTCCTCGTACTTAAGTCATAATCAACTTCCTTTCATCTTATGCACCTATCTTATCTATTACACATTATTTTAATCAAAGCTTTCTCTATTAAAATGTGATTTTACCTAATATGCTCTATTTGATATGATTTTCGTTCAATAAAATAAAATAAAACAGGTTTTCCGAATTTGACTTTTATTCTTTTCGCGGAAAGACATGAACTTTATCACATGCTAGAACTTGTTAAAAAAAACTTTAGGGTTTATTGGACTAAGTTAAACAATTCTATAATAAAAATTAAAATACTTAATTTAATCAATTATCTTCATTCAATCAATTTATAAAAAGTTAGTTGTAGCTGAAAGGGGAAAAGTTTTGAATGGTGGTGAAAAATAAGAAAAGAAAGTAAGACGAGCTTTGATCCGAGGTGTTGAGTTACAAGGTTTGGCGAGGTCGTCATCTTTCCTTCTCAATTATAGACATTCGAGTGCATTTACATTTATGTGAATTAGAAAGTTGCTTCGATTTCAAGTCGCACATCTTTGTGGCGTTTTACTTCTACAGTGCGTTCAAACACACAAAGTTGCAAGTCTCAGAAAGAAAATCTTTTATGGTCTTCGTTATTCGGTCAACGCATGTTTTGCGTATTGGAGCACAAGATTCTTCATTACCGAGATTCTTCTTGGAATTCAACAGAGGTGCTGCTTGAAACTTTGGTCCACCTTTCCCATCTCTCCCTGTGATATTCACTTTGAAATCTTTGAGTTCTGCTCCTAACTCGTATGACCTCTTTGGAATGAATAAGTAGGTACTATAATTATAATTACAATGTCATGAAATAGTTTATTTTTTTGACTAATCATATTTCTTACATCCTATTCCACTTTCTAGATAATAAATGAATTAGAACAACGACAAAGAGTTTTTTGATTATAGAAAACTTTATTCAAGACCAATTAATGATTTTAGAATTGTAAAAACGAATAATTTGTACAATAATATTACAAGAATTTAAGCTTTTAATCATTAAATTAATTTTTTAAGGACACTCATGAGAGGAGAGTCTAAAAAGTATAAAAAATCAATCCTGATTACACATCACAATATCTTTATAAGTTAAATAAAATCTTCTTTGTAAAATCCACTTTTTACACATAAATTTTATTCTTATTTTGATACTTTTATTTTCAATCAAATCAAAACATAAAGCGATATCATCTTGCTAATTTGTACAACAATTTTTATTTAAGAGTGTTTTGTAGATTCTTTAATTTAAGTAATTTCTGTACATTTGATAAGTATTAATAAAAAATAATTGTTATTTTGTTATAATATTCGTGGAATTTTTTCTCTTGTCTTTTAGCAGAACATGGATGTGTGTGTAAATATTCTAATCAAAACTATTCTAATTTAATTTAAGTAGATTTTAAATAATTTATAAAGATATTTTTAATTTTATCATTGAGAGTATTATAGGTTCAACATCAACCAAACATAAGCAATTTTTTTAAAAATGCATTCGTTAATTTTTTATATGATTAAAAATACAAGTCTAATTGTGAGGCATTTTTATACGGCGTTAAGACGTTTTCACTCCAAATGAAGACTTTGTGAGAAGAGAAAGCGTCTCTCATGAGATGAGGGTGCTGAGACGTGAAGGAGCTGATGGGTCGAATTGAGTTTCCCGTTGATGGACGGGTGAATTTAAATGGGATTAAAAAGGGGAAGGTTGATTGAGCGTGGGAGATTTCATTGGCGTCTCCCCTCATTTGCACTTAAATGAGACGCGGATGGTTTGTTATTCTGACCTCCTCTGCGAGGAGATTAAGACACAGTCATTTATTCCATCACCACCCTCCCAAGACTCGACTACACACGTAGGAAATGGAGGACTGGTCTAAAGTGGACATCTTTGTCCCGCCTTAAATTCCCCAATTGAAGGAGGAGTCGGAAGAGAGGGTGAGATTTAAGAACACGTTGCACCCTCAAATCCTCAGCACATTCCCTTTCAATACAGAAAAACTCATTTGTTTTCATTACCACGTCTCTCACGACGGATTTCACCACTTTCTCTTTCCCGATCATGCTCTCATCCAACTCTCTCACCTTCTCCCTATTTAACTCTCTTTGCCTCCCGTGGTTTCTTTTCATTTTTATTCATCCCACGGAATACTCATTTACACATTGAAATTCCCCCTTATTAATTAATTTAAGTTTATTTATTTACTTTATTTACATGCACTACATTTTGTAAATCATATTTGAATATCATATTATTATAGCGTATCTACCCATGTTTGTTAATTATTATATAAAAATATATTACAAAAGTACTCATTGTTAGTTTAATATTTATGGAAGATAATTAAGCTTTAAATGCAATTAAGAAATAATACAAAGCTAACTAAACAAGAATCGAAAAGAAGAATTTGATTAGTGGGAATGAATTTTATAAGGGGGTTATTAAGACCCTCTCGTGTCTCATGGTCAGATGAGGGAGAGAATCAATTACGTTCATCGTCGCCGGGTCTTGATAATGAGCGTCCAGTTCTTGGAGGACTTTATACGAGAAGAGTTTATACGAGCTCATGCTGTGAGAGACCCGCGTCGTCCCTCTCGCCCCCTTTTCATAAATACGTCAAAGAGACTGGCGAGGAGGAAAGTTTGACGAAACCCTAGGATGTCGTCGGAAATGGATACAATTACATTTGAGAGTGAAAGAGGGAAAAGTTATCAGAGGATTAAATATCATAAATGATTTATTGCGATTCCTATATCTAATACTCCCCCATTTACTATCATTAGGTATACTAGCGAGTTAGCGTTATACCTTGTCTACTAGTTGTAATAGGTGTGATGTGATATATCGACGCTTTTCATTATATAGACAATCCGGTGATTATAAGAGAAGGTATATTTTACATGAGCTTTTTAAACTATTATCTAGGCAGTACTATTATCTACTACTCTTTTTTGATATCTATGCTATCATTTCCTCCCATTTAGCCCTTAATCTCCCCTTAACTCCTAATTATGTGAATACATTTGGGAACGGATAAAAAATGGGAGTTGAGTGAAAATAAGGTTTTTTTCATTTAAGAGATTTGAAGACATTAGGAGGATTTAAAAGTGATTAGATTTCCTTTCTTTGCTATCTTGAACCCAAGTGGGCTGTAAAGTCCGTGGCGTCATATTGGCAGAGGAGTGAACGGACGATCACCGAGGGATGAGAGATAACGCGGGGAATTCTCTTCTTTTCCTAATTTAATTTCCTCTATTGGGGGGATGGATGAGGTTTCAGGGGGGCTTTTGAGCACCAGCAGAAACTGCACCCTCGTGACTCCTTTCTCACCTTTAATTATCCAAAAGTGTGGTTGAAATTATCCTGCTTCTCCTCCCTACAATAATAACCTTCTTATATAATTACATCCAATATGTATTGAAATATATTGTACCTACCATTTTGTTATATTTATATGCAATATAAATGTGATTTTATATTGAAGAGTAAAGTAATAAAAACTTCCTATTAGCTTGGACTAATCTAGAGAGTTATATGGGTAAAAGAGATCCAAAAGGTGAACACAATTTCTAAGTCAGGCTTTATAAATATAAAGGGGGAGAGTCGGTTGGGTCAACAGACTTTTAATTTCGGCCCGAGTGTCCAGAGGAGATCGATTGGGTCCACAAAGAGGAAATTGAATATTTTACTTCCCTTATCTCTTCAACACCTTCAACACCTTGGACGTCAAACCTCGAATTTTCATTCTCTTCCCTTTAACCTTTTTCTCATTACTCACCACTCACCAGCAAGCCAAGGCCCAATTCAATGAAAATATTGCATCAATCTTCTTTTAAAACTTCCATGTTTTTAGATCTAAACTAAACGATCATTAGGTGACAAAGATTATTTCAATTTTTTCCATCTTTATTACAAAGAATGAAGGATTATGATGAATTGCATACTAAAATATTAACTCATTTTAAAGTTTTTTTTTAAATCTGTAAGAATGAAAAATCTATTAAACTGAACTGTGATAACATAATTGATAATACTTATGTATAAGCGCGTAATTAGTAAATTATTTATTAATTATGTAAGTGTTGAGGTTTAATACAAGTTTATACTTAATAGCTATTAATGTAGGTATCTATTGGTGCATGGTGTGGGCTTTGGTTATAGTGCCATGTCATAGTATATCTTGTACTTATGTATAATCTAATTGTATTTTAAATTAAATGTAATTAATCGCGAATTAAATGTTTATTAAAAAGGCTAGCGAAGGAAAGGGAGGTTTGGGCTGAGCTCGTGGATTTGAGAGCGTCTGGAGGCATTTGGAGTCATTTAATTAGGATGGATCCGTTAATTGGATTACACTCACTTCCTTTAATTAACATTTCTCATCTGAACTCATCTCTCTTGCCTGAAAGGAATACTTTAAGTCGAGGAGAAGGCTCCAACATACCACGATCCCAAAATTGAATATTAACCTTATTTAATAGTCACCATAAGTTTCAACTTTCACCTCATCATTATATTTCCGCTAAGAGGGGATATTACATAACCACAACGAATTTATTCTTCATCGGATAATCAACGAAACAAATTAACAACGTATTTAGATTTATATATCCTTTTAAATTCTATTTTATGGATTACTAAACATAAGTGAAAAATCTAATATTCAGAGAAAAGTACCTATATTATTTAATGGAAAGTTATAACAAATAAAAATAAATCTTTATTATAATAATTAGCAATAATTGCATTTTATAATTTGAGATTCATATTATATAAAATTCTGAGGTTATAAATAATATAGAATAGAAAACATTTACTGAATAATTTATTTTGAAAGAAATAATCAGAACAATGTGAAATTATTAATCTTTACATATATGAATTGAAATTACTATAGGAGGTTTGAACAAGATATGGAATTCCTCTTCAATCGCGTCGCGAAGAAATCCCCTTAAGAGCCTTGCCGGAAGTTCTGGAAAATTCTCGAATCCTTGGTACGGGGACTCCTGTGGCCTTCCAAAGTATTTGGCCACTGCGATCAAATTGTTCCTTGCACAAGCTATGACCCGATTGGCCGTGAGGAAAGAGTCAAAGGCAGCTTCAGTAAGAACACGACAGAGCTGAACGGCGTATAAAATCTTCTGGAGTCTCAGACTCAATTTCCACAATTCATCCCCAACGTCGACGGAAATTTCCTCAAAAATGGTCGTGCGATGATGGGAAAATGTGAGGTTAATAGTGGAGAGTTGATGGAGGATTTTCTTCAGCCGCACGGCGTAGTTTGAGTAAAGACCGTAAATCTTGGCCGTTTCCTCGACCATGATGGGGATGTTGGGATGAACCAAGTTGCTTGCTCGGATCGAGGTGGTCGCATGGGAAATACGTTCTTGTAGATCGCTAACATGCCGAATGTTCTCCTCGATGGGGATGAGCGTGTCTTGGTAAGAGGACCGGATTTTCCAGATGTCCTTCATGAAATCCGCGACTTCAGCTTCTTCCCCGTCATCACCAAACCACTCCATGACATGTCCATCATACTTCCGTCTGTTCATAATTACAATTAAAATAAACTAAGAAGTTTAAAATTTTATCTTAATTATAAAATTCGTATTAAACTAGAATAAAGAAGTCTTTTTTAAAGATTAAAGACATCTTTAATGAACTTGAAAAATGTTTTTTAAAATTATTTTCGCTAGAACTTACAGGTGATTTTCTGGAAAAGGAATAATGTCGATGAAATTCTTAGCTTTTGAAGAACCTCCCATTAGTATTTGGATTTTCCTTAATTAATTTAAATTAATATTATTATTACAAAGATTAATATTATTTTTTTATACCGAATATGAACTAGGTATTGAAAAGTTCAAAATGAATTGAAATGATAAAATAACTTATTAAAGGCATAATTTCTATAAGTACTTTTGGTGTGTTCGATAAGCAATTCAATCAAAATCTTCATACTATATCATAATTTTTATTAATTGTAATTAAAAAGTTTAATAATTTATAATTAACTTAAACTTAAAAGTATCTATCGAATATTAGTATAGCGTCCTCATCCATGAGATTTCGTATCAAACGTACGGAGAACAAAGACGATTTGTATTGAAGATGCCGGAGACACCTGTAGGATGAAACTATCATTTTCCAATGATTCAATTCTCATTTATCCCAGATTCCGCCTCTAGTTCCCACACGTATTATCTAACAAGCAATTGAATCTTTCCTTTAACTTTTTTTGGCAATTTATTAATTGTTTTCCCATTTAATTAAGATCTTCTTGTCAAATTAAATGTAACACAACTTGTCTTTCATTTCTCAACGTCTCTGTTGGACCAGGACGATACGATTAACCTGGAATTATGATAAGGTAATTATTTTTTTAATTCAATGACGTTCCTCTTTTTATATCTTGTCCTTTAATTTATTTTATGTTTTACAAGTTATATATTACTTATGCATGAACAATGTGAATAAGTGCTTAGTCATTCTATCGAAGATTATACTTGTAATTTTAAATTTTTGTTATGATTCACATTTTTATATTTAGTAAATTGTAAAAACCACAGCTAATCATGATTATTCAATATAAAAATGTAATTTTAAAGTTATATCCTCAACTTTAACAGTTTTTGAAATGTTCAATTATTTTTTCAGGTATTCTACGTTGATTTGGTCTGACGGATGCGAGAGATTTAGCAAGGAATATTAATTATGGCATCGAGAGATGGTCGGCCGGCTGGAGTTGGCGGTGAAGGCGAAGATGTTCTTCCGCCCCCTCCAGTTCCTCCACCTGGGAACAACAACGCTGGAGAAGGGATGAGCAATTTATTCCAAATGCGAGATCGTCTTTTCCTCGCTCTTTTCTTTCGAGTTACGTTGATTTACGCGAGGGCCTTCCCACCAACCTTTCGTCGTGTCGTGGAAGGATGTCTTTTGATCCAAAGCATCGTTCTCCTCGCCGTCCTCGCCTACATCCACGTCGTGTATACGAGGACTCCGATTACATGCTTAGCAGGAGAACGAGAGTCATGGCCCAGAGACGGAATTCTACGGGTGGAAATTTCCTCTGAACCTCCAGACAACTACAGTATCCAAAAGAGTTATGAAAAAGAGGAGAAGTTGAGACAAAGAGCCGCTGCGAATCAAATGGGACATTATGGTGATGACTTGCTCACGATGATGCTTGCTGCTGACACGTAAGATTTTATTTTTATTGTTAGTATAATGAAAACTAACTTTCCAATTCCCAAATTGCACTCATATTTAATTAATTTGTTTTATTCATTTGTCTTTAAAAGCATTTTGCTAATTGATAATTATTTCCGTAGGCTGCTGCTGGACCGTGTCGTGTCAACAGCAGGAGAATTTATCAATTCCATCACGTCATCTAAGAAATATTCCGGGTTTCAAGAGAAAACTGCTGGTGATGCTGAGACTACCGAAGGTACGGAAGAAAGCCCAGCTTCAGGATCCGGAGATACTTCTGATGAGACAGCGACAATTGTACCACCTGCGCCTACTGAGATAGAACCAGACCCTCCGCCTATTAAGTCAAGGGATGAGTTGGTTGCAGCTACAACGACAGCAACACAGTCTGGTGAAAATAACAACAGTAACTTTTTATTCTTTTATTTTTGACGTTTCTTTCTTTTTCTTCGTATAACCAAAAAATATATTATCATTAAACTGTTCAAAATTCCAATAGATTCCCCTTTCTTCAACAAAACCCTTGAAGAGATTGAGTTCATAAAGATGGAGACGAGAAAGAAAGAAGAAGAGACGATATTAAAAACATCCCCGTCAGATTTTGAAATGTTTACTAACTCTGGTAATGAGTTGAATATTGAATCGGACAATTTAATCTCAATCATTTATAAATGTTAAAAATGACCAGATAAATGATTTATTGTTTTGATCAATAGTTTGGAACAAGGATCAGGCCTACATTGTGGAGTATTCATTAGAATACGGATATCTTCGACTATCTCCCGAAACCAGAGTTCGACTCAACATCCCTGTGAAAATAGTGATGTTGAATCCCGGAGAGGAATCCTGTTTCGGGGACGCGTTCTCAAAGTTCCTTCTTGACAACTTTTTGGGCTACGATGATATCCTCATGTCATCCATTAAGCACTTGGCGGAAAATGAGGATAACAAAGGATTCCTCAGGTGAGGTTTTAATTGACTGAAAGAGGTTTTAACATTGTTTTTAACAAAAATGAAATACCAAACAATTTGATGTTTTTAGGAATGTGGTAACAGGAGAGCAATTCCGATTCGTACCAATGTGGATGGCGAGAACTTCATATATTCCTGCCCTTCTCATTATGCTCGTTTTTGTAAGTTTAAATTATTCAAATTTCGAATATTTAGTAAATTAAACTAAATTTATATTTTAGACGGTGTCTATTTCGATGTTGCTTCGCTATTCTCACCATCAAATATTTGTTTTCATTGGTACTTACATATAATCTTATTTTAAATCATTGGAAAATCAAAAAGAGCATTTCAAACTAAATTAAAATGTTTTCTTTGCAGTTGATCTATTGAATAATATTGAAGGAGCGGGAGCAATTCATATTCCTGCAGCTCCATTATTTACAGTCATTCTTGCTCTAGTTGGTAAGTACATTCTATGTATTCTATGTAATATTCTATATATAAAATCAACATTGATTAAACATTATTCATTTAATTGAACATTAAGGTGTAATTATTCATGAAATTAATTAAATTAATTCTTTAAAGGGATGGAAGCGATAATGTCAGAATTTTTCAATGACACGTCTACGGCTTTTTATGTCATTCTCATTGTTTGGATCGCTGACCAGTTTGACTCCGTCTGCACGCATACTTCGGCTACTAAAAACTACTGGATCCGGTAAAAACACAATTGAAAGCAATTTATCAACTAAAGTTAATGAGGCTTTATAAATAATAGAATATAGAGAAACAGTAGGAAACTTACAATGAGTACCAAAACCAAAGCCTAAAATTAAGTAATAATCGTTATATTTTAATTATATGAAGGTTCTTCTACCTCTACCATTTCGCTTTTTACGCATATCACTATCGGTTCAATGGACAATATGGCGGACTAGCTCTTCTTGTTTCTTGGTCATTCATCCAGGTAAAGAATTAAAAACTTAAAATCATGATCCTTTATGACTGGATTATGTTTTTTCAGCATTCGATGGTTTACTTCTTTCACCACTACGAACTTCCAGCGATTTTAAGGCAAGCCAACGCTGGCGTTTTTCCTACAGCCCCCGGTGATCTTCCTGAAGGAGGGCCCTTGGGAAATCCCCAACCTGCCGAACAACCAAACGGACAAGGCGTGGTGACTGGTACGAGTTTTGTCACGGGAATCAACTCTGCTTCAACATCTCTTCGTCTTCGTGGAATTCCGAGAGGTGTGGTTTGATTAACTTTAAAGACTTGATTTATTCTTATGTGCAATATTCAAGCATTTGATTGAATAGGAGAAGAGAGGTCAAGGAGAAGCGAAGGAAATTCCTCGCCTATTCCACCCTCGTCGAATCCCCAAGCTCCTTCCCCAACCCATGGGACTGAAGAATTGGATTGAAATTTCCTCTCAAGTTCACAAAAACATTATTTTTCCTCTTCTATATAATCATCGAGAATTTAGCTATAAACAATTACTAGTTACAAACTTTTTAAAGAGATTCTTTTTCAATGTGGATTGCATTTGTCAAATTTGACTTTTAGAAAGCGAATTAAAAATGAATAAGTTTGCGAATTTCACTACTTTTACTTGTTAAAGAACATTCTTTTTATTTATTAATCCTAAGTATTAAATAAACTTTAATGGAATCAGATGGCTGTGGTCTTGCATTTTGAGTCAAATTTATCAATTATGTTAATTTTTAACTTAACTTTTATAAGGTACTTAAAACTTTTTATTCGTTGGTGCTTTTCGTAAAAAAATCAATGTAAAATATTATAACGATAATAACATTAGGTAAGTGAAATTAAGCATGCAGCAAGTGGACGTTCGATAATTATAGTTATTTATATTCAGTGTGTAAGTAATTTGTGAAGGTTTAGTTAAATTTTATCAATTGTGTATATAAAATATTTTAGCATTCAAAATGTAATGAGTCTTTGTATATTCAGGGAAATGTAATTTATAACTGTTTTTTATATTCCAAGTTTTAATTTAATTTAAGGAAATCATTTAAAGGCATTGATTCAAAAATTGAAATCATATAGTATTAGATTTAATATTTAAGAATGATATTTTTAAAAATTCATTTGCGTCCAGTTTTCATTTTAATTTTTACTGTGAATTGCGAAAACAAATTTGGAATAAAAATTCTGCTATACTTCAATCTGCAATAGACCATCTCTATATGATTTTCATGATTGTTCATCATAAACCTTAGATTTGCCTTACATCATTTGCATCATTTGTAACTTGAAATAAAGTGTGAAATCAGTTGTGTGAGAATGGCAATCAAGGAAATTAAATTATCAGATTATCTAAAAGGTTTCCATAAAAGTTACCCGTGTTCAGTTGCCCTTTTAATTCCCGTATAAAAGACATGGAGGATTAAAAGGGTTTATGTGAGGGGTGAGACGGAGCAGGTGAGGAAAGGTGGAAACACCCTCAGGTGCATCTAATACAACAATAGGAGGTTCTTGTCTGTATAAGGTATGTCCTGGCGCACGATATTAGATGTTCATCATCTGGCTCATTTTACGCCCCTCAATTTAACCACGTTTAAAAAATGATCTCAAAGTGTCAAAAGTTTAAAACGTTAAATTTAGCATTAATATTTCTGATTGTTTTATTAGGCCATATTATTCATATTTCGGGGTTTTCTACACAAACAGGACGTAAGTGTGTTATATCGTATAAGAGATACTCAAGTTTATTTTCAAGATACAAATAAATATGGGGAGTTTTACGTTTAAAGTCAGCTACTTTGGATTTTTAATTTGATTCTTCCGTTCCTAAAGAGTTTTCAAAATTATAATTTCACATTCATTAACATTACTAAAGACATAGATATCAAAACAAATAATAGAGCAAAATGAATGCAATT